>VMDO01011935.1:0-64513 GCA_007922755.1 Pedetes capensis | reverse complement strand
AGTGGCATCATATGGTTGTGAAAGCTGGACATTGAACAAGAGAGACAGAAAAAGAATTGATGCTTTTGAACTGTGGTGCTGGAAACGTCTATTGAATATACCATGGACTGCCAAAAGAACCAACAGATCTGTCCTAGAAGAGGTACAACCAGAGTGCTCCTTGGAAGCAAAAATGGCCAAACTGCGTCTTACATATTTCAGACATGTAGTCAGGAGAGAACAATCCCTGGAGAAGGACATCATGTTTGGAAGAGAGGCAGGTCAACGGAAAAGAGGAAAACCCTCCACCAGATGGATTAACACAGTGTCTGCAACAATGGGCTTCAACATAAATAAGATGGTTTGCCTGGCACAGAATCGGCAAGTGTTTCTATCTGCTGTACGTAGGGTTGCTATGAGTCGGACTCGACTCGACGGCACCTAACAACAACAACAACAAAGGTGTTCAGAATTTTATGAATCAGAGTCACATATAAATATGCTGTCATCAACATTTTCCAAGAAACAGAATTTTCAGAGGTTGTGGATAACTCTCACAAATGAATTTGTTCCTTGTTATCAGGTACTAAGCCTAAGTACTAAGATACTTAGCCTAAGTACTAAGATACTAAGAAGATCAATGTTAATTCAAGAAGTCTCTGCTCAAAATGCAGCTTGTTCCCACTTCTAGGAATTGTGTAAGAGAGAGAGAGAGAGAGAGAAATAAATGATTTGTGATCCAAAGAATACACTTTGACAGCGTAAACCCAAAACACATTCAAAACTTTCCATGGGGGGGGGGGGCTTTAAAGGTGACCTTGGTGGGAAAGAAAAAGCAATCTTTGCCTAGTGAAGACAGGGTCAGAAACTGCCTAGAAAGATATGCAGGTAAAATTTAAGGGGAAAAGAATGTTGAATTTTACCAGGTGAGTGCTTTGGGCTTTTGGAAATATAATTAAAAATGATGGCATCTTTGCATACATATTGGAGAATTTGGAGCGTAGCTATCACATGGTGGCATCTGCCGGTAGATCTCTAAGAGCAATGAGAAGATTCTGCTGCTGTCAGAGTGTGCTGGTTCCTGTTGCCCTGGAGCTAAAGACTGTCATTGAAATGTCTCTCCAAAGGCCTTTTTGGAAGCTGGGTCTGGAGCTTGTCCACAGGGTATAATTATGAGATTCCTAAGCTCCCATGCCACTGTTAGCCAGAAATAAAGGTCATCTAATAGTTCAGCTAGAAGACTCTGTTGTGACTTAAGTAGGAAGAATCAAGAGTAGAGGAAGCCTTGTGCCTCAATTCCCCAACTTTTTCCTTAAAGGAAGCTGTGGTAGCAATCCCTCCTTCTCTATTGTTTTTTTGAATATAGAAATAAAATGTAGATATTTGAAAGTGCCAAAAAGCAAACTTCAAGTTTATGCTCAAAACAGAACACATAGGCTGTAAATGACAAAGTCATAGTAAACTGTGATGTGCATTTCTCTAATATAACTTTTAAAATAATACTAGATGACCACAATGCCCATCATTAGCTAAGCAGTGTTGTGGGATAAAATGGGACACAATATTGATGAAATTAGCTATAAGTGGAGTTTAGATAAGTTTAGATAAGTTTAGAAAGTTTTCTTTTATTTCCAAAATGAAAGATTATATAGATTCTTGTTTTCTTAATTTTTAAGAAATAAAGTGTTAGTTTGGAAACATAAAAACAGACTGATCTTTAGGGCATTTCTGGCTTAAAAAAGTCAAAAATCCATGTTTTCTAAAACTGATTTGAGTTTCAACTATTTCTCTTCTCTTTTTTCTCTTTCTTTCTTTTTTCTTTCTTTCTTTCTCTTTCTTTTTTCTTTCTTTCCCTTCCTTTCTTCCTACCTTTTCCTTCCTTCTTCCTTCTTTCATTCCTTCCTTCCTCCTTCCTTCCTTCCTTCCATCCTTCCCTCTCCCTCCCTCCTTCCTCTCTCTCTCTCTCTCTCTCTCTCTTTCTTCTTTTTCTCTTTTGCAGTATTTGGGGCATGAATCCAGGGCTTCATGTGTACTTTGTGAGTGCTCTACCACTGAGCTGGACCCCAGCCCCCTTAAATTTTATTTATTTATTTATTTTTATCTTGAGACAAGGTCTCACTAAAATTCAGATATCACTGCTAGCTTTGAACTTGTGAACCTCCTGTTTCTTCCTCCTGAGTCACAGGGATTATAGGTATGTGCCTAGCATGTGTGAGGCCCTGCATTCAATCCCCAGTACTGGGGAAAAAAAGAAGAAATATTTTAAATTATCACAGATAAATGTTTGTTTAGTACATTTCATATGTATCACAGTGTCCTCAGCTATTAAATTGAAAGATGTAAACCCTGCCCTCAAGGAACTTGCAATGTTAAAATCACAGAAAACAGATAAGCTATCTTCATAGTTATGGAGGATCAAGTCCCAGGCCAGGAAGTTCAGGTCATGTGGCTTTCGCAGAAGTTAATCTGAACCTTATTGAAGTTATCTAAATGTTTCACATCTCCATTTTTGCATCCTTTGGATGTAAGGGAATATCTACCTTTCTTGCTTCATGAGTTCCTGAACCAAGAACATAAGATAATGGCCACAAACATTCCTAGGTATTCTAACACATTATTATCTATATTGGGATCCAAAAGGTTGCAAAGGATGTGTGTTTCCTTTTAAATAGTTTCATGAAGTTTCATTAACATTTATACAACCGCCCAAATATCTTTTCAGCCCCAAGTAGCAGAATTGTGCTTTTAGCTCCAGTTTGGGATGTGACTTCAAGAAAGAGGCAAAATGCTGATATTTTGAAGGACTTTTTTAAACTGACATTCATAGAGGTGTGGAAAGAAGCAAAAAGAAGAGGAATGCTATACTTAAAAAGTCTTAAAAGACGGTAAATTTCTATTTAAGGACTATATTAGTCAGGTAGTATGCCACTGTGGCAGAGAAATCTACCAAGGTAATCTTATGGGGGAAGAGATATTTATTGGGGGCTCATAGTTAGAGGATCCCTCCATAAAGGTAGTGAGACAGGTGTGGTGGCAGCAGAGACTATGGCAGATGAGTACATAACATGGCAGACCAGGATCAGAGAAATCTTACTGGAACCAGGTGTCCAGGAAAACCCTCCAAACATGCACACCCAGTGCCTTATTTCCACCAAGCTAGGTACCAAAATTTCCTAACCTCCTAGCATAGCACCCTTACCTGGGGACCAAACATTCAAACATATGATCTTTGGGGAACATTTAGATTTAAAGTATAACAGAAACTTTTGGAATAATTGGCAAAAATCTAGGGTTAATATAATATTTTGAACCTTTGGAATGTTAGGTCTAGAACAAAATTTCTTAGGTGTACAATACTTGAAATAATATATTTGAAATATATAATATGAGAAATGGCATAAAATGTGTTTCATGGTGTTATCTCAAGGCAGTTGGAATATTTATATACCAACTCCCTTTTATCATTGGTTGAAGGATGCTGGAAGGGAGTTGAAGAGTGTTCACTATCTCATACTCCAGGTTTTAATCCCTCAGGCAAGGGGAATGCATTTGATCTGTCAGCCGAAAGAACTGGAGTTCACATAAATGGTAATAAGTGGTTACACCTGAGACACCTGGGTTGGGTATTCCAGCATTTACTATACATGCTCCTACATGTAAGAAATCAATCATAGGTACTGTGTTAGTCAACTTTCCATTACTATAACAAATACCTAAGGAAATCAGCTTATAAGGAGGAAAGGTTTATTTTGGCTTGTATTTTCAGGGGTTTCAGACCATGATCTATAGGATCTATTGTTTTGGGGACTGTGATGAGACATTATATCATAGTGGAAGTATTTATTAAAGAAAACCTGTTTATCTTATAGTAATTGGAAGAAAAGTGAGAAAGGAAGGGGGTAGGGTCCCAATATCCCCTTCAAGGGCATGCCACCAATGATGGAAATTCCTTCCACTAGGCCCCATCTCCTAAAGATTTGCCACCTCCCAAATAGTGCCACAGGCTGGTAAGCAGGCCTTTAATACATTGGCCTTTGGAGACACTTATCCAAACCATAGAAGACTCTTTCCACTAGAAAGGCTTTCATGTGTAGACTTCATGGCTTGTCAAATATCATTTTTATTAGGACAGTAATTCAATTTACATTTTTAATTAAATTTAATAAGCAAGTACTAGCTTTTTATGTTTAACTTTTGGACAACCTTTAAAGGCCTAAAACTTTTGTGTACAACTGACTTAAGATTTTTGTACATTGGCAGATAAATGATATTAAGCTTTACTGTGGTAATGCTGGGAGCTAATCAACAGTTCAGTCTTGGCAGCACTGATATCTTTGCCAATTAGTTTAATTGAGTAATTAGTTAAATATTTCATTTTGAATTTTGCCCCAATTTTAATGAAAAATAGAACTGCTAATATTAATTAGGGAGCCTTTCATATGCTTAATAAAATAAAGACATAAAGTATAAAGCATGCCAAAACCCCCTAAGTCTTTAGTTAAGTTTGAACTTAAGTTTTGTTTTCAATTTCAAGAACAAAATTAATAACAAGAACAAAGCACAAGACTGTAATTCAAATATGGAGATTAGGATTTTTATATTTTTTGGTTTCTGAGAACCAGTATACTTTAAACATACAGCTCTACTGCTTGATTTTCACACTTTCAATATTTGTGTATGTTGCTCCAGGAATTTTTTTATGTTCAGAAATTGGAGGCTACATAGTAAAACTGCTTTATGAAAAAAAATAGAGATAATTTAAAATGTCATCTTTCTATAGGTATAATTGAGCTCTAGTAGATATGGAGTGCCTGGCCAACCACCAATCATTTTGAAACCCACCTTATCATCTGCATTCTCTCAGTCCTAACAAGTCATAAGGTTTGGCAAGCCAGTAGCCATCCAATAAGAGATACCAGTGGTATATCTGGAGTTGAGCACAAGCAGGACAAGAGGACACAAGCCAGCTACATGAGCAGAAACTCCAGACTTTGGAGTTCAGAGAAACTCTTTAGTTGACACCTATGGCTAGATAGGAACTCATTACAAACAGCTGATAGAAAAGGAAGTGACCTAAACTGGATTTGTGAGTAGACCTGTCCAATTTCTGGGTTCAAATCCCAAACTGACAAGTAAATCCTCCCCAGTAAGCCAGCTGCTTGTGGATATGCATGATATGATAAGAAGAGTATATTTCATAATCACAGAACATTTCAGTATCTTATTTGCTCTGAAGTGGGTCTAGTAGTGTGTGGTGTGCTTTATGCTGGTGAATAAAGACTCTGTTTATCCTCAGATGGTAGTGTTGTCTGAAGTCCTACAAGCAAAAAAGGCAAGCTCCTACCTGGAGTATGTGTCTATTTTGAAAGAACAAATATCTGGCCCCTCCAGAATGGAAAGGGCCCATGCAGTTAATAAGTGAGGTTATCAATTTCAGATTTCCAAGTCATTTTGTCTGTTTTGTTGGTAAGTGCCTATTCTACGATAGTTTCTGATAGATGGTGATATATGATGCATAGGTCTTCACGGTTTATGCCCATCCTCATATGTCTATCCATATTCCTCTATCTTGGACCTCATTTTACTTTCCAAGACCCTGATTGTTTGAACAGTTTTGGCTTCTAGGTGAATAGCTAGGCTATTGGGTACTGTCTCTGAATCATACATATTTTAACCTTGGGACACTTCTCCTACTAAAAAAGGATATAACCAGGTGATTACAGGCATATCTATATCTATATCTATATCTATATTTCTATGTTTTCATTCCTCTTGAATAAATATCCAGAAGTGGAATTGCTGGGTCTTATGTTAGTACACCTTTAACTATGTGAGAAACAGCCTATTACAGTTTGAATATGAAATATCCCCCATAGGCTCAAATGTTAAACACTTAGTCTCTAACTAGTAGTGCTGTTTTGGGGATATGGTGGAAACTGTAGGAGCTGGGGTCTAGTTGAAGGAAAGAGGCCATTGGGGGCATGACTTTGAAGGTTATAGTTTGTTCCATCCCTTCCTCTCTCTCTGCCACCTGTCCACTATGAAGTGAGCAGTCTCTGCTGCATGCTCCCACTGCCACTATGGTCTGCCTCACATAGGATCAGAAGCAAAGGAGCCAAGAACTATGGAGGGAAACTGCTGAAATTATTAGTGACAGTAAGTCCTTCCTCCCGTAAGATTTTATGTCAAGTATGTTGTCACAGCAATAAAAAAAACTAGCACAGAAAATTAGTGTCAGGGAAGTAGAGTCATTACTGTAACTAAATCTAATTATGTTGTTCTTAAATCTTTGGAAGGCTGCAGCCATACCACTGCAGCATCCAATCCCATCAGATCTCGGAAGCTAAGCAGGGTCAGGCCTGGGTAGTACTTGGATGGGAGATGGCCTGGGAACATGAGATGGTGTAGGCTTGGGATAAGGACAAGGCAACCCACTCCTAAAAAACAATCAGCCTTTGAAAACCCTATGAATAACAGAGACTCACTGACGATAGTATTTCACCTGTTGTACATAGGGTCGCACCTACGACTCTCTAGGGCACCTAACAAGAACAACAACAAATCTTTGGAACTGTTCTGTTGGAAGACTTTGGTGTGAATTTTGAGAAGCAGGCTAGAAAAAACTTAGAAAACTCTAAGTGGTTCTTAATGGGCAATTCTGGTGAGAGCTCAGAAGACCAGAATGTCAACAGGAATGTGGATAGAGATGGCTGGACTCATGAAGGTACAGATGGGAACAAAGGCTCTATTGAAATTGTGCTAGAGGCAATGCATGTTATATTCTGGCAAAGAACTTATTCCATTTTGTCTGTGTCCTGAGACTTTGGATGAAGTTGAATTTAGAGATGATAGATGAACTTTTTAAAATTGTGGTGTCTCAGAAACTTGGGAGCCTGAGGCAGAAGGATCACAAGTTTGAGGCCAGTGGTAGCCTGATAAACTTAGTGAGACTTTGTCTCAAAATAAAATAAAAAGTGGGCTGGTGATTCAGCTCTGTGGTAGAGCACTTGCAAAGTATGTGTGAAGACCAGAGTTCACCTGACCCTGGCTATTACATGGGAATTGGTGGCTGCTTTTAGCTAAATTTACAGTAAGAATTATGAGCAAAAAGCTGAGTAGAAAGTTTGAGAAACTTGTAGTTTTTCCAGAAATGAAACACCTAGGTAAAGATTAGACTAAGGAAGGTGATTTCTGAAGAGATTAATGGCATTAAAAAGAAGTCAAATACTTTACCTTAGAACAATAGGGAAGATACCTTGAAGACGTGTCAGCAATTGGCCAGACCCCACCCATGGCAGGCTCAGGGCTATGAAAGAGTAACTCATTTGAAAGATTTTCTCCTGAAAGGAGAGCCCCTGAGGGCACCCTGCTCTTTCAGGCAAGCCTAGGAAGTTTTTCCTCTGGATTTCTTTCACTGTGCTCAGCTACCTAGGCTCTCAGAAGCCAATGTAGCTGTGGTCCAAGAGGGTCTGACTACTGCTTGAGCTGGGGGAAGACCTTGCCATTGTGCATGTGATGCTGCTTTTGTGGGCATGCAAATGCAAGAGTTATATTACAAGGTCATGGAGACTTCCACTCAGATTTCAAAGGAAAGCCTTGGAGGCCAGGGAATTTGTGACAGGATCGGTTGAAATCCCTGTAGGTAGCCCCTGAGAGGGAGATATATGAAGCTGTGATGGTGATGTCTAAGCGGTAAGAGACCCCAGGGAGTTGGAGATGACAGGAATGTGAAATATTTGCCAAAGAAAGAGGCCATGTGGGCTGCAAACAGCAAGATCATCAGGGCAAGGCTATCTATGCCTGCTGGAGCATGACATCACATGCCCTGGATGCAAGGCATGGAACTATAGGATTTAGTGTTTGCCCTGGTGGATTTCAGACTTCTGCGGTCTAATTTTTCCTTGCTATTCTCTTGTTCCTCTCTTTCAGAATAGGAATATTTACTCTATGCCATTGTATCTTGGAGGTATGTAACTTTCTTTTTTGATTTTATAGCACACATAGCTAAGCTTGACTCGAGTCTCAGATGAGACTTCGAACTTGAACTTTTGAATAATTTAGAAATGTTAAGATTTTGAGGACTCTTAGAGATAGACTAAGTGAATTTTGTGTTATGAGATACTCAGGAGCCTCTGGGTGCCAGCAGCAGAATGCTATAATTTGAACATGAAATGTCTCCCACAGGTTCATGTGTTGAACACTTTGTCCCTAGCTGCTTGTGCCGTTTGGAGAGGTGGGGGGAACTTTAGGTGGTGGGGTCTGCTAGAGGAAGTAGGTCCCTGGGAACATCCTTTTGAAGGCTAATCCTGGTTTCTTGTCCCTTCTTTGAGAGCAGTCCTCTCTGCTTCCTGTCTACCATGAGGTGAGTAGCTTCTGCCACATGTTCCTGCCCATCATGGTATTGTACCTCATCACAGGCCCAGAAGTAGTATAGCCAAGGACTATGGACTAAAATCTTTGAAACCGTGAGTCAAAATAAATCCTTCCCCTCTAAAGTTGTTAATATCAGGTATTTTGTCACAGTGGCAAACAAACAAACAAACAAACAATAACAACAACAACAACAACAACAACAAAACCCAAAAAACTGAATCTAATTTTAGTCATTTTGATTTGGATATGTGTGGTAGTTCATTGTTCTAACTTGCATTTTCTTGGGAACTAGCAATGTTGACTAATTCATGGGCTTAATGGCCATTTATATATCTTTTTTTGTGGTTGACTATTCAAATCTGTCTGCTTAAAAATTTAGATTATTTTTAGCAAAACACGTGGAGCTATATAATTTCTTTATATATTTTACATATAAGACCTTTGCCAGATATGTGTCTTACAAATATTTTCTCCCAATCTGTGACTTGTCATTTCATTTCTTAATGGTATCTTTTGAAGAGAAAAATGGTAATTTTGATGAATTTTGATTTATCAAGTTTTCCTTTTATTTTTTATTATTTTTGTGTCCTCTCTAAGAAATGTCTGCCTTGTGTCTACCATAATGTTGCAAAGATTTTCTCTAATATTTTCATCTAGAAGTTTTATTATGTTTAGGTCTATGATCTATTTAGAATGTCATGTGTGTGTGTAATTATATATATATATATATGTCTGTATATATATTTAAATATATATACTTAAGGAAATATTAAGATTGATCTTTCTTTATATGGATATTCTGTTATACTAGTACTATGTGATGAAAAGACTATGCTGTTCACATTGAGATACCTTGATATTTTTGTCAAAAATCAATTCACCATGTACATGTGGGTCTATTTCTAGAATCTCTGAAATAGACTTTCTAAATCTATTCCATTTATTTTTTTTCTTATGCCAATACCATACTATCTTGATTACTGCATTATACCAATTTTTAGTTACTTCAGCTTTAAAATGTCTTGCAATCAGGTATATACTGCTGCTCCCTTTCAAAATTATTTTGTCTGTTTTAGAACTTGTCAATTTCTATGCAAAAATGTGCTGATATTTTGAGTGGGATCACATTAAATCTATAAGTCAATTTGAGTGGAAGTACCATCCTAACCACACTGAGTTTTCAGCTCCAAACATGGTATGTTTCTCCATTTATGTAGATATTTTTAATTCCTTTTTACATTTTTGAGTGCATAACTCTTAAAAATATTGTGAATGCATAGCTCATATATATTACATATGCATTAAATATCTCTCTAGGTATTTCATGTTTTTGGATGCTGTTGTAAATAAAATTGTTCTTTCAATTTCACTTCCTAGTTGCCTTTTGATTATATGTAGAAATACATTTGGTTTTTATATTTTAGTTTTTATTTAGCAAGTTGTTAAATTCACTTATTGGCTGCCTTAGTTCATTTGTATCCTGTTTAGTAACATGTTTTATTTCCTCCATTTTAATTTTTATATCTTCTATTTACTCATTCATTTGCCCATTAGTTTGCTTTATGATACTGGCTAGAACCTCCAATATAATGTTGAAAAAAAGTGGTTTGGGAAGACATCTCTTTGGAGAAACATGTTTCCTGATAATGAAAGGATAACTAATATTTTTTTAACCAACATATATGATGTTATCAAAGGTTTATGTAGATATCCTTTCTCAGAATAAGGAAGTTTCCTTTTATTTCTTCTTAAGAGAACATCTTTGTGGAGCTATAACTCATATGCCAAAAAATTTGTGGCATGCAATTTAGTGCTGGTTAGTATACTTGTGCAACTATCACCATAATCTATGTACAGAACCTTTTCATCACCCTTCAAATAAACCTTATACCAATTAGCAGTCTCAGTCCTTTCTCCTACAACTCTTCCCACACAATAGTAATCATGAATCTACTTTCTGCCTCTATAAATTTGCCTATACTGGATACTTCACATAAATGGAAACATACACTTAGTCTTCTATGATTGATTTCATTCACTTAGCATATTTTCAAGGTTCATCCAAGTTGTAGCATGTGATAGTACTTCATCTTTTTAATTGCTGAATAATAATAACAACAATATTTGCTTATGGTACATTTTACGTATCCATTCATGGGGGTTGTTTCCTCTTTATGGTTATTATGAATAAGGCTGGTGTGAGTAGTTTTTATGTGGATATTTGTTTCCAATTCTCTTGGATGTGTATATAGAAGTACAATTTCTAGGTCATATGTTAAATCTACATTTAACAGTTTAGAAAAGTGTTTTCCAAAGAAGATGAAACATTTTACATTTCTACCAGTAATGTATGAGGGTTCCAGTTTTTCCACATCTTAGTAAACAGATGTTATTGTTTTTCTTTTTTATTATATTCATCATAGTGGGTATGAAATGGTCTCTTACTATTCTTGATTTGGATGTCCCTGATGAGATTTTTAGTGTGATATTCTAAGGGAAAAAGAGCTGCAAAGATAAATCAAATTTAATTAATTAATTTTACTGTTAGAAGTAATACTGTTGTCATAAATTTGAAACTATTGTATATATTAATGTTGTTGTTAGGTGTCATCAAGTTGGATCTGACTTACAGTGACCCTTATAGGGTTTTCAATGGCTAATTGTTTTGGCATTGCTTCAGGAGTAGATTGCCACATCCTTCTTCCATTTTTGCAGTGCTGGTGATTGAACCCAGGGTGTCAGAGAGCACAGAGTGGCACTCTACCAACTGGACTAAACTCCAGCCCATATATTGTAGAAGCAAGCAAATAAGACAACTTGTAATTTTATTAGGAACCAAGATTTAAATATGTAAGCAAAAGAAGTTATATGACGAAAATTTAAAATACTAAGAGAAAAAAACCCTGTGATGTTTAAATCTGAATTGAAATATTAATATAAAATCCTAATTTTTATGATAAACTTTACTCATTAAAATTGAGTAGAATCAATGCCATCCTTAGTAGCAACATTCATATTTAACATCTTCATCTTGTTTTCTAAATACTTTGATGCTGAAAGAAATCACAGCTGATAGACATGTGGCAAGATAAATACAAAATGAGCCTTGAGATGCCTTGTTGTTCCCAAAACAAAGAAGTGATCAGTGGGCATGTGACAAGAGTACTTAAGAACCAGATTGAAGAGGATCGCACTGGCCAAATTTAGGTCAATTTTGACATTAAAGAGAATATCAACTACAACTGATAATGCACAAATCCAGAAAGAGAGAGAGAGAAAGAGGGAGAGGGGGAAGAAGGAGGGGCAGGGAGAAAAGAGAGAGCAAGAGTGAGGGGGGAGGAAAGAGAGAGAGAAAAAGAAAGAAAAAATGAGGGGAGGGAAGAGCGAAAGTGAGTGAGTGAGAGAGAGAAAGAGAGAGAGAGAGAGAGAGAGAGAGAGAGGATATGCTTCATTTTCCACATTGAAGGTGACTTTTACATAAAATGTTCACTGTGAACATCTGTAATTAAAGGGAACGAATTATCACCTACCCCATCCTTTTAGGTGATACGGGACCACTATTATAGAAGAATGTCAGCTATTAAATGCAGAGAAAATGAGAGAATTAGAAAACCATCATTTTGCAATTCCCAGTGAAATTATTGATTTATGCCAGATTGATCCATGGATGCTAAATGCTAAAACCATTAGGTGAAAGTTAGTTGGAGAGGACTATCCCATGGTCCCTAAATATGTCTTTATTGCTAATTGTTAAGAGAAGAACATTGCCTTTACAATGAAAGAATTTGGTTGTCAATCCTTAACTAAATCAAGTTTCACTAAAATTTGTGTGATTTTCCCTCTTCATCAGACAGAAACTTGCCTATTATTATCCTTAGACTATTTATTTATTTGTCCAGTCACTCATATGTAGCTAATTTCCTGATCCTGCCAGGCTATCCCTGCAACCTTGTTCTGACTTTGCCCTTGAGTGGGACACAGGAATTAGCTGGTACTGAAATGTCCCTCCACTCAATCTGATGTTGTTTTCATCATTAGCATCTGCCATTGCATTTTCATTGCCACTGGCCAATGCCCTTTTCACTTGTTGTTGTTGTTAGGTGTCATCGAGTCCAGCTCATAGTGACCCTCAGAGGGTTTTCAATGGCTGATTATTTTGGTATGGGTTCGAGAGTGGATTGCGAGGTCTTTCTCCCATTTTTGTGGTGCTGGGGATCAAACCTGGGTCCTCAGAGAGTGTGGGGCAGAGTTAAACTCCGGTCCACTTTCTTTTTTTTTTTTTTTTTTGTGGTACTGGGCGTTGGACCCAGGGCCTTGGGTTTGCATGCTCTGCAAGTGCTGGACCACTGAGCTGCACCCCCAGCTCATTTTTTACTTTTTGAGACAGGGTCTCACTAAGTTATGCAGACTGCCTCTGGTCTTGAACTTGCGATCCTCCTGCTGGGATTACAGGCATGTGCCACCGTGCCTGGCTAGTCCACTTTCTTTCACTTGGTTAGTTGGCTGGTTGGTAGATGCTGCCGAGTGGTGTCTGACTCATAGCGACCCTCATAGGGGTTTCAATGGCTGATTGTTTTGGGATTGCCTATGGAATGGATTGCTATGTCTTTCTCCCATTATTTGCCATGCTGGGAATCCTGCCTGTGACCTCAGAGACTACAGAGTAGCGCTCTACCAACTGAGCTAAATCCCAGCTCTTTTTTTCACTTAGACTATCTTTACTCATCTTGTTTCTTATGGTAATGAAAATAATTCTAATGATTCTTCGTTAAGCATTATGCTAAACTTCTGGACATAAGATGGCAGTTTAGAAGGTTCCTCTGTGTGGCTTTATGAATGAGAAGAATCAGGCTAATAAGGGAAGACTTTATTACAAAGAGAGGAAGAGGATGAGCATCAGGAATCATGAAAGAGGTAATTGTTGTTGTTAGGTGGTGTCAAGTTGGGTGCAACTCATAATGACCCCCCGCAGGGTTTTTGCTGGCAGATTATTTTGGATTGCTTCAGGAGTGGATTGCTGTTGGGCATTTTTAAAAGCACCCCATGAATAGGATCCCTCAGACTGGCCTGAGGGACTGACCTCTAGATGACCCCAGGGCCACATTCCACTCACTCACTCCTACCCCTCCCATCGAGTGACTAAAGATGGCCCCAGACCAGCCTGACCCTGTCCCAACCACCTCTACCTTGATAGGTCACCTCAAGCCCCTTGATTGGGTCCTAAAGTACCATACCTGATTGGACCCCTACATACCTTACCCACCCATCCAAATTGTACCCTGAAATGACCTTATTTAAATAACTGCCCCAGTTTATCTGTCATACCTGTGAAGAATGCACCCTGATTGGCTGCTCCCAGTACACACCCCCTTCCAGGAGCCTATCCTGGACCCCACCTTCACCCTTCTCCCTTCTCCAGTTACTGTCCTGACCCCATGACTGTGATCCAGTGCTCTCCAGTCCTGAGATGGACCTTCTAGCAACCCGAAGAGTCAAGCCCAGGGGCCCCCATAGTGCCAAAGGCTACTAGCAACTCATGAAGAGCCTCCCAATTCCTCCCATCCTTGGGAAGGAGGTGGGTAGAGAAGGCAAGCTGCGAGAGCAAGACCACCGGACCTCTAGTGTCATAGAACACCTGTTGCTATAGCTTTAAGAGCAGAGCTGTACCATCAGTGAGCCAGCAGCATTCTATGCTGCTGGCCTTGAGTCGGCATGCATAAAGGGCTGCTTACTGGTTGTCCCTCACTGGGGGAGCAATCTAATAAACTTTCCCTTTCCTGTTTTCCCACAGAGGGTCTCCCGAGGTCCTTCTTTGGTGCCTCCGGTCATTCCACCAACCTGGTCCTGAGGGTTCCTGATACCCATTCGGTGTCGGGGCAAGGCTTTGTCCTCAGTGGGCCCTGAGCCAAACCCAGACAGGTTGCCAAATCCTTCTCTTGTTTTTGTGGTTATGGGGAATGAACTGAGGGCCTCATAGGGCACAGAGTGGCACTGTACCAAGTGAGCTAAATCCCAGCCCTGAAAGAGGTGATAAAGCAGTTGAAAACCACAGAGAAGAAGAAAGACTACACAGAGAAAAGTAGGAAAGAGCTTGCAGCTCCAGCTCCTCAGGTGGGGAGGGAAAGCCAAAGCCATGAGCACAGGTAAGCCATGTATCTCTGGTGAAAACAGACTGGCAGCCCTGGCAGCAGACCAGGCCCATAGTTCTTGTAGCCCTTAGATCCAGTGGTGGGGTTTGATGTGACAGTGACTTCTGTGTTACAGGCCAGCATTGGAGAGGAGATTCATTTTGTTACTTCTTATATCCCATAATGGCCTGCAGCCGTACCACTGTGGTGTCTGGTCCCATCAAATCTCGGAAGCTAAGCAGGGTTGGGCCTGGTTAGTACTTGGGTGGGGGACCACCTGGGAACACCAGGTGCTGTAGGCTTGGGAGAAGGACCTGGCAACCCACTCCCCCCAAAATAATCAGCCACTGAAAAGTGTATGAATAGCAGAGAAACACTGACAACAGTGTTTTGCCTATTGTACGTAGAGTTGCTGTGAGTTGGACGCTGACTTTAGGGTACCTAACAACAACAACAACAACAACAACAACAACAACAACATATCTCAGAATGCTATAGCTAGACACTATCTTGAGATGGGTTCTTTGGTTTGACACTGAGCTACTCTGGGAATTAGAAAGCTGGGAACAATGGCAACTCAAGGAGCCTGGGTAGACAGGTGGGCTTTGGACATGTACCCACTGAACAATTTAAGCAGCAGGGAGATCAGGCTGTGAGTGGTGCAGCTATTATCTCCCTTGATGAGGAGTACACTCCATCTCTAAAGATTACTATGGAGTCTGATGGCCCCAAGGGCATGGCCAGCAGATTGTTTAGCTGCTGGAACTGCCTCCCTGCCACGTGTGGCATACTGGCAGGCAGTAATAAGAGCTCTGGGCTCAGGACTAGGAGATTATTTGATTTCCATAGCCACCTCCCTCCTGCAAAATGCTTTACTGATAGGCAGGATCTGAAAGCACTTATACAAGTAGGCAGAGTGCTGGGTTCCCCTCAATTCGTCTCCTCCAGTGCTGATAACAGTGATCTATTTGCTTCTTCTACTCTCAGTGCACTTGGAGGACACTCTTTGGCTTGGATGTTTGTCACCCATGGGTGCATAAATAGGAGATTTCTGGAATGAATGGGACCCTCCCTGGCCTACAGGATGCAAAGCTCAGCACAGCCAGTAGCAGTTCATGGTAAGCAAAGAAAGTGATTGCAGCCCTGAAGCTGACAACAGACCCTTGACCACTCCAGCATATAGCATCAGTCTGGTAGTTTGTTTTGGGGTTATTCTTGTTATGTTTTTTTTTTTTCTCTGAGTAATGCTTGGGATTGAACCTTCAAGAGAAGACTGCTCAATAAGAAGACATCCAAATAAAGCCAGAAGAGATATTTATCCAAAGATGCATAAACCATAACTTAGAAACTCAAGAAATATGAAAATATAAGGCCACATGACTCCTCCAAAAGTTCACAACTCCTTAATAACTGAATCCAAAGATACTGAAATGGTAGAAATGCTAGACAAAGAATTCAAAAGTCTAGTGTTAAAAATGATCAATGACTCCAGATAGTAATCAAACAAGCAGATGGATGAAGTCAGGAAGTCAGTTCAGGACCTGGACTAGGAAGTCAGCAACATGGATGAGATAGTCAGCAAGGAAATTAAGACTGTGAAAAACAAACAAAGAAATGAACAAATAAACAAAGTAAAGTAGCCGGACACAAAATCAACATACAAAGATCAGTACTTTTTCTATATACCAATAACAAACATTCTGGAAAAGAGATTAGGAAAGCAATCCTATTCACAAAAGGAGTAAATCAAACCAAGGAGGTGAAAGACCTTGTCAATGAAATCTTTAAAACACCAAAGACAGAAATTTAAGAAGACACTAGAAGATGGAAAGACTTCCTGTGCTCACGTATCAGCAGAACTAATATGAAAATGGTTATATTACGAGAAATAATCTACAGATTCAATGTAATCTTCATCAAAATTCTACTGACATTCTCCACAGAAATTGAAAAAGCAATCCCAAAATTCATATGGAAGCACAAAGACCCCAAATACCCTAAGCAATCCTGACCCAAAAGAGCAGTGGAGAGGATATCACAATACCTGATTTCAAATTATACTACAGAGTTATACCAAAAACAGCATGATATTGTCACAAAAACAGATGTGCAGACCAATGGAATAGAAGACCTGGAAATAAACTCACAGAACTACAGCCACCTGACTTTCAATAAAGGTGCTAAAAACATGTAGTGGAAAAATCCTAGTATATTCAACAAATGGTGCTGAGACAACTGGATAGCCACATGCAGAAGACTGAAATGAGATCTCTATCTCTCACCCTGTACAAAAGTAAATTCAAAATAAATCAAAGACCTAATGTAAGATCTGAAACATTGAAACTACTGAAGAACATAAGGAAAACACTTCAAGATATAGGCAAGGACTTTCTGGATAAAACTCCAATAGCTCAGAAAATAACAGCAAGAATTGATAAATGGGATTGCATGAAATTATAAAGCTTCTCGACAGCAAAGAAAACAACCAAGTGAAGAGACAGCCAACAGAATGGGAGAAAATATTTGTCAACTATTCATCTGACAGGAAGTTAATGTCCAAAATATATAGAGAATTGAAATCTGTCACCCAAATAATTCGATCAACAAATGGGAACATAAATTGGAGAATTCTCAAAGAAAAGTTCAAATGGCCAATAAATATATTGAAAAGTTCAACGTCTTTAGCCATTAAGGAAATGGAAATCAAAACTACAATGAGATTCCATCTCACCTCAGTTAGAATGGCTAGCATCAAGAAAATGAACAACAACAGATGCTTCCAAGGATGCGGGGGAAAAGGAACATTTATGTACTGTTGGTAGAAATGTAAATTAGTATAGCCACCATAGAAGTCAGTATGGAGTTTCCTCAGGAAACTAAAAATAGAACTACCATATGTTCCAGCTATACTACTCCTGGTATATACCCAAAGAAATCTAAGTCAACATACAACAGAGACACCTGCACATTTGTGTGTGTTGCGGCACTCTTCACAATAGCCAAGCTATGGATCAGCCTAAGTGTCTATTCAATGCATGAGTGGATAAATACAATCTGGTATGTATGCAGAATGGAATTTTATTCAGCAAGAAAGAGGAAAAAAATATGTCATTTGTAGGAAAATGAAGGGAACTGGAGTTCACTGTGTTGTGAAAAGCCAGATTCATAAAGACAAATATTGCATATTTTCTCTCATATGCAGAATCTAGATTTTTTTTTAATAAAATAAGAAGTTAAAGTAGAAGGGGGACTATTTGGGAAGAGGAAAGTGTCTAGGATGAGGGAGGACGGCATAATGAGAGGATTACAAGGGACTGAATATGATAAAAGTACATGATAAACATCAATAAATATGTGATAATGAAACCATTACTTTGTACAATGAATATATGCTAATAAAAAAGCATGATGGTAGATTTTGGCTATGTGTATACACACATGTGCACTATATTTGTTGATATCCATAGATATGAATATGTATACACCTATATGTGAATCTACATATATACATGGGTTTTTAATCAGAGAAGTAGGTTCTACTTTATTTTTGTGGTTATTTTGGGATTTTGTTTTTTGAAACAAGACTTGCCTCACTTAGGCTGGCAAACTTATGACTCTCCTGCCTCAGCCTCCAGAATGCTGGGATTACAGGCCGGCACTCCCACATCTAGCATAGGTTCAACATTGCAAAATGTTTCTTCACCATTTATTGAGATAATTAAATAAGATTTCTCCTTTAACCTATTAATGTAATAATTATGGACTAGTAGATGTTCTAATTTTGAACTATCCCTTGTATCCCACGAATGAACCTCATTTAATCATTTTATATTAATTTATTAACTTGCTTATATTTTATGACATTCTTATACTATTTATAAATTATGTATTGGCCTTTAGTTTCTCTTCTTGCACTTTGTCTGGCTCAATGTCAGTGTCATTCTTTCTATTGCCATGCTTATGGACTGCTCAGGATTGGAATAATGTATTCTTATTCCAAGATGTTTTGAACGAAGTCTGTAGTGAAACTTATGGAGCCTAGTGTTATTGTGAGGGGTTAATCGTTGATAACCCTCTCAATTTCTTTACTGGTAATTGGTCTGTTTGTTTTTGGAAGTCTTTTCTAGGGTCACATTGCCTTAGAAACCAATCTAGATTATCAAGTGATTTTGCAGAATTTGGTGCAAAGTATTATAATTATTTTGGTTACCTTTCAACCTATTCTAATTGGTGATTTTCTATGTTTATGCTTTCTTTACTCTTCCTTTACAAAATGAGAGGTTATCCTTGTATCCATTTCACTTATATTTTCAAGTGATCAGTTATGTTTATTATCAGTTATTATTTTGTTTCAAAATCATTATTATTTGCATTTGTCTTTAATTTCCTTTTATGGCTTCCGTAGGTTTATTTTCTTACTCTTCTTCTTTTTGCTTTAAATATGAACTTATTTTTTCTTTCTTCTTATTAATTTGGTTAGGGCTCTGAATTTTTCCTCAAAGCACTTGCTTAGCAAAGTCAGTCTCTCTCTCTCTCTCTCTCCCTCCCTGCTAATTTTAGCCAGAACACATGGATTCAGATACATGGCATTTTCATTGTTACTATTTTCTAGATATCCTTAAATTTTAGGTTCTATTGCTTTTAAGTCAAATTTTTAATTGGAGGATATGATCTTATTATTTCAACTTGAATATATTGAGAATATTTTGTGGTCCTATATATTGAGTTTCTGAAAATATTCTTTGAGTATTTAAATATGGAATGTTCTTTGTTTTCAGGTGTGATATATAGTTTTTAGAAAGACTGTGAATTATAGAATTTCATCCTATATCTTTACTTTTTTTAACTATTCATGGGTCAAGAGAATGAATGATTCTCCCTATGACTTCTATATGTCTATTTATCCTTTATTTTACATAGTTTTGCTTTAAGAATTTTCATGCTAGGTGGTGATGATATAGAAATGGGGACTATCATACACCATTGGTAGGCATACAAATTAATATAGCAATTACTGAAAAAGTATGGAAGTTACTAAAAATATTACAAATAGAACTACCATATGATCTAGTGCTCCTATTTCTGGATAAATATCCAAAGGAAATGAAATCAGTATGTCAAAGAGACATCTGTATTCTTATATTTATTGCAGTACTGTTCATAATAGCCAGTATATTTAGGTATTAAAACAAGCACAGTGTCCATTAACTGATGAATGGATAAAGAAAACAAGGGACGTATACACAAAGACATACTAGCAATATAAAAGAATGAAATTTGTCATGTCTAGCAATGTGAAGGGGCTGGGATTTAGCTCAGTGGGTAGAGCACTGCACTGCAGTCTCTAAGGCCCCGAGTTCAATTCCCAGCACTGCAAAAATGGGAGAAGGGCCTGGCAATCCACTCCCAAGGCAATCCCGAAGCACTCAGTCATTGAAAACCCTATGAGGGTCGCTATGAGTCGGATACTGACTCGACAGCACCTAACAACAACAACAACAAGCAATGTGAATGGAATTGGACATTACTCTGTTAAGTGAAGTAAGTCAGGCAGAAAAAGACAAATAATGCTTCTCCTCAACTTACATTCTGGAAGCTAAAAAGTTTATCTCAAGGAAGTAGAGAATACAGTAGTGGTTATTAGAGCCTGGAAAAAGGTGTAGGGGAGGGAAGGATGGAGAGACGATGGTTAATGGGTACAAAGGTGCAGTTGGATAGGAGGAATAACTTCTGTTCTATAGCATAACTATACTTGACAACAATTAATTGAATATTTCAAAATAGCTAGTAAAAGGGATTATGTTTTTCTTTTTAAGACAATCTCACTGTATAGCCCAGGATGGTCTTGAACTCAAGATCCTCCTGTCTCAGCCTCCTGAGTGCTGGGATTACAGATGTGCACCATCACACCTAGCTACAGAGGATTTTGAATGTTCCCAACACAAAGAATTGGTATATGTCTGAGGTGATATATATACAAATTATCCTGATATGATGATAACATATTGTATACATGTATTAAAATATCACTGTGCCCCATAAATATGTATAACAACTAGGTATCAATTAAACATATGTTTAAAAAAGAATTTTCATGCTAGGGTCTTTGGTATTAATAATCCATGAGAGATACCATTGTAGATTGACTCTTTTATCAACATAAATTATTTCTTTTAATGCTCTTTGCTGTGAATTCAACTTTGACATTAATAATATAATCACTGTATGAGCCTATTTATTTATTTATTTGATAATTGCCTGATATATGTGTCTATTACTTAATGATTTCTTGCACACCACAAATAGTTGAGTTTGGTTTTCTAAACTTAACTGAGATTTTTTCTTTTAATAGGTGGCTATACATCATTTGGCTGGGATTTAGCTCAGTTGGTAGAGAGCCACGCTGCCGTATCTGAGGTCCTGGGTTCAATTCCCAGCACTGCAAAAATGGGAGAATGAGGCAATTCACTCCCAAGGCAATTTCAAAAACTATTAGCTATTGAAAACCCTGTGAGGTCGCCATGAGTCAGATAGGACTAGATAGCACCTAACAACAACAACAACATATCTCACTTACACATATTGATACGCATATACATTTGGTCTCACTTCTTTTGTGATTTCAGCTGTTATTTCAATTTGGACCACCATCCTGTCTTTAGCAGTTGTTTTTCACAGTATGTGGTTTGTGGTTGAGATTATTTCCCAGTCCCATTGAAGACGAAACTTTGTCACTGCAATTTTGTTTGTTTGTTTTTATTTTTGTTTTATGAGACAGGGTCTCACTATGTAGTCCAGGTTTGCCCCGATCTTTTGATCCTTTGCCTCAGTCTCCAGACTGCTGAGATTACAAGCATTTACTACCATGCTTGGTTGTTTTAAAATCATTCTTCTTATTGTTTAGGTTGGTGTCAAGGGGAAGAATAGGGCTGGAAAAATCTTTACTAGGTCACCTAGAATTAGAAATTGAATGAACTTGACTTAGATCAATTTTATTAAGTCAAATCTTAAATTGCAATGCAAAAAATGGTGCATTTATTTATTATAAATTAAATTCTGTTCTTCACAATAGTAGACATGTTTCATTTTAATCTATACATTTTATAACAGTAGTTAAAAATCTTTTGTTGAATAAATATGCTCAGCTAGGTGCCCTTCAAATTATATATAAAAGCCCATGCAAAGAGCCTTCTGTTTCTTACCTCTTTTCCATTTCCTTAGTCCTGCTTCCAAAGAGAAATAATTTTTACCCTTTCTTTTCTGAGTTTTTCTGGTATGTAGCTAGCTTCCTATATTTAAATCACCAGGAATGTATGTATGTGTGTGTGTGTATATATATATATATATGGTGTGTGTGTGTGTATATGTATATATATATATATTTTTTTTTTTCTGGTTAATTTTGTGACACATCAAAAAGGAAATTCACATGTTAGTGCATGCTTCACGTGATACAGTCACAATTCCTCTGATAGAGTGCTGCTGTCTGAACTTTGCATACAACTTAATTAGGTTAATAATCTCAAATAAGGATGCCTAATATTTTGCTGTTGGAGTAGATTCCCTTTTAGCATAGAACCAATTCATTGCTTCTCAGGGAAATGGTGAA
Source organism: Pedetes capensis (assembly GCA_007922755.1). NCBI lineage: Eukaryota > Metazoa > Chordata > Mammalia > Rodentia > Pedetidae > Pedetes > Pedetes capensis. The sequence continues at coordinate 42,424 of VMDO01011935.1, read as the reverse complement.
ATTTTTTTCCTGAAGACTACTTGAGAGATCTGCAAAAGTTCTGTTTTTGCTGTCATCCTCCTATGTTTATGTCAGATTTTGCTTCCCCACTCAAATTTACTTAATGTTTTCTTGAGAGCACCTGAATTCAATCTTAGATTTTTTTTTAAAGGGTCTTTTGATTAGTCTTTGGTAGCTCTTCCTGATATAAGTTCAAAATATTTTATCCACAAATCCCACAGCTTTTGTGTGCTCTTTTTTTTTTTTTTTTTGATAACACATCTGATGACAAAACTGACCTAAACTGATTTGAAGGAATAATAATATCTTCAAGTGTTTAATTATGAGGTTTTGCACCACATCCCATTGGAACTATTATATAATTTGATGCATATGCACTATTGCCTTTCTAAAATCTGAAGTATTCTGTAACATTTCTGGCCCTGAAAACTTTGAGTAAGGGATTGTGCACTGATATTATGAATGTAGAATGTTATTGGTATCAGAATTCTCAGCTTGATTAAATAGGTGAACCTTGTAGGCTAAATATCATCTTAGGTCAATAATGTTGTTTGCATTTGTGTCTGTTAGTGTCCAGTCAAGAAAAATAAACCATAGCAGTTATTTCAACAGAGAGAATTTAACCAAAAACTTTGGTTAAATGGTGCTAGAGAATCAAAAAACAGAAAGGGGACACTGTTCATATAGAGGTAGTAAGGGTAGGAAAAGTCATCACTCTGGGGCTGGAAGGAAAGGGGAAGAATGTGGAATTTTAGAACCTAGAAACTTGGGTGGAGATGCTGAGGGGGTGGGATCAAGCTTCTGAGGAGGTGGCTCTGCCTGGCTGGGTCTGCTATGTTTGAGGTGGTGTTATGTGGTTGTTTCTGGGAGTGTCAAAAAGTGGCAAAGTCCAACCACCTTCCATGACAGGCAGTGGTTGGGACCATCTTGACAGGAGGAAGGAGTCCCTTCCTCCTCCATCCCTTCTGGTGCCCTCTATTAACACAGCCTACCAAAGAGTTAGTGCCTGGGGTTTAGCTAATTTGGTAGAGTGCTTGGTCTGTACTCTCTGAGATCTTGGTTCCCAACCCCAGCACTGCAAAATGGGAGACGGACTTAGCAACTCACTTCTGAAATAATTAGCCATTGAAAATCCTGTGAATAGCAGAGAAGCACTGACAATAGGCCAGGCATGATACAGTGTTGGGGAGTGTTTTGTTCTGCTGTACATAGGGTCTCTATGATTTGGACCCAACTCGGTGGACCTAACAACAACAATCAAATGGCTATCTGGCTAAGAAGAGAAATTATTTGCAGATATTTTAGTGCCAGTATTCCAGAATGGAGTATAGAAGGACAGGTTTGAAGGTGATGAGAGCCAAAGCTTAAAAGTGGGCACAGTACAAGTTTTGGGCTACTAAACATATCTGGCTTGTCTTACTGCAGCAATAACAAATATGTGCAACAAGCCCTCTAAGTTGTTTTTACCTTTTCCCTACAAAGGAGAGATAGAAAGTCATTATAGTCAAAGTAAGTCAGATCCTAACATATTTAATATTGATAACAATTGTGGTATCCATCTCTATGTGATATTATTCCTTAATTAATACCTAGTCTTATATGAATATTATGTAATACAATGTCTGAATTATAAAATTAATCACTACCAATAGTCTTTTCAAAATAATTATGGAAATAGAGAAGGAAGAAAAAAAGAATTGGTCAATATATCTAACTATATTATAATGCACAGCATATTACATATAATATATAATCTAACAGATGTAATGACATAAAAATACAGCATATTACAGTAACATTATCAGACAATATAGCATATGATGTCTCTACAAGGAGCAGGGAAGAAAATATACATCATTGTCATAGTTTCATTTTCATAAGATGTGGTGGTATTTATAACTTCATTCTTCCACTAAACATTTCATGTTTTCTTTGCCCTCAGCAGGTATTTCAACTGGCCTAAATCTTTTACTTGGTGGATGACCCAGATTTTCATTATTAAATTGTCTTTAGTGGCCATGACTTCCTTTAGTTCTCATAATTTTCCATTAACTTTTGCTATTGGAAATGGAAGTACTTAGGTGCACCTGAAAGGGTAGTCTGGGTTCCACACACTGTCCCCCTGACCCCCATTTTGTAGTCACATATAACTTCCTCTTGGTAATCAGGATCAATCAATTCAGTTAATAGAGTGACTCTGTCTTTGACTGCTGATTTGGTGGCATAAGGAGCTCAAAATGGCCAGGTAGTAGCCTCAGTTTTCAATTCAGTGGGATCATTGTTATGTCCCTTGGTGGAAAGATTTTTCTAAGACCTCCAAATTATCAAAACTCAAAATTGGAGGAAAAAAAATCAAATAATATTTAAGTGTGTATGATATGAAATGAAATTGCTGTCACTTTCATCCTTTGGTGATTCCTGGACTTGTCTATTTTGGCAGTGGGAGAAACAACACCATTTCAGTTACTAAATCAAGCCTTACCTGGTAGCTTGTGATGGAGAAACCAAATACTTCATAATATTTCCTCATAACTGGTGTTGTTGTTGATAGGTACTGTCCAGTCATGTCCAACTCATAGCAACCTTCATAGGGTTTTCAATGGCTGATTGTTTTGGGCTTGTTTTGGGAGTAGACTGACACATCCTTCTCCCTTTTTTTGTGTGTGTGGTGCTGGAGATTGAACCTAGGTCCTCAGAAAGTATGGAGCAGCACTCGACCAACTGAGATAAACCATATGATTCTGTCATACTAAACATTTCTGGGTGATGATGTGCTTAGTATTAAGTTCCACTAGGAACAAAAAATTAGGTTTATTAACTTGTTGCAGGAAAAGAGAATGCATATTATTGGGAAACTATGGGTGTCTCATAATGGGTGAATCAGGGAAGGGTATTTTTGAGGTTTGAGGAGTTCAAGTTAGTCATAGGATGGCATTGTCAGGTATTTGTCAGAATCGTTAAACCAGCCAAGCTGCTGGTATACTCACTGTTCTTATCTCTAACACAAAAGTCCATGCAGAGTTACTGTTGGATCAGTTTGTCTGTGTCTTATACGGGGACATATGAGTGTAACTGAGGTGTGTTGAAAGAGTATGAATTTACATTGTTTGTCTTGCATATCACAGTTTAGGGAAGTTTATGTTTTGTGAGTCTTAGTACAGTCTTGCAAATGGTGGTCTTTGCTTGAATTTGCAGATATTCTTTCACAGTTACCAGCAGGCTGTTTTATTGTTGTTGTTTTGCTTCATCAGATTCCCTTTCTGAAATATAGACTATTATCTTGGGGGAATGTGACTGATCCAGATCTGTACTGCCCTTTGAGAGGTGGTAATTCAGTATTGTGTTTTCAGTGGTAGTTGTTTTTATCACTTTAATCATCAGGTCTTCTTGTTCTCTTTGTTGAATGAGATCTTGTTGAAGTACATGGCATGACAGCAGCTGTGTAGCAACAATTAAGACTCTGGAGATCACACATTTGGCTTCTTCAACTCTGACAAATACTAAAACAAGGATTATTATAAAAGTTTATGAGATACATCAAAATAAAATACTAGATTCCCAAATCTGACCCAAGATGATATGTCTCATGATCTGTTCAGATCTTCCTTAGATAATCAAGTGACTTTCACCCTTAATTTGGGTATGGACTACTCAACCTTGCCTGTATCTGAGTACTTTGTCCCATATCTAGTGACTGTCAAGAGTAAGGGTTTTAAGAGCACTATGATTAATGTTCGGGGATGCCTGGAAACAATTTAGACCTTAAAGCAACAGAAAAGGAAGAAAAATAAACAAGAGGAAAAGACCAAAAAATACACAAATAAGTGAGAGGCAATTGAAGATTTGGGGCATCTGGGAATTATTCTGACAGTCTTGGGTGGTATCAGTATACCTCAGACACCATTAGCTCTTCTGGGTATGAAGTTGAAGGGGCATAGATGCTTGCAATGCAAACTGGACTTGCTGCAGGGCTCTCACCCTAAGCCCTTTGGAAATTGCAGCCTAAAAAGTCATTGGTAAATGTTTCAGACAAGTACACAAAAATGTCATATATATTTCCCCCCCACCAAATCCAGAAATGCCTAGAAGGTTCAGTGGTGAGAGCATCGTGGTTAGCCTTCTTGAATCTTAACACTTAGAGAGATAAAAGAGATGGATTCTATGTAAATATATCAGAATGCTTAAGTCTGTTGTCTTTTAGTTCCATTTTAATAAACACATTAAAGATAATTGCTCCCATGATATAACTGTATAAAGTCCTTTATGTATATCATCTCATTTAATCTTGATCATATTAAAAAAAGTAAAAGGGGGAGAATTTTCAGTCTTGTTCTTAAGGATCCTTGACTGCTTTAGGAAACACAGATTTGCGATTTATAAACTCAAGCTAGTATCTTTGCTAATGTTCAATGAAAACATCAAGACTTCCTCTAGTCTTGTCTGAAAGGATTTACATTGGAATTACCTCAAGAGCTTAGTGAGTCTGGGTTTTGTGCCAAAACTTCCAAATTGGTATTTCTGAAGATGTTGTTGTTAGTGCCATCAAGTCAGGTCCAATAGCGACCCTATGTACAACAGATCAAACACTCCTTGACACTGTGCCATGCCTGGCACTATATCAGTGCTTCTCTGCTATTCATAGGGTTTTCAATGGCTAATTGAGTGGCTGCCAGGTTCTTCTCCCAAGACTGCAGTACCTGGTATTCCCAGGCAGTCTCCCTTCCAAGTACTAACCAGGCCCAACTCTGCTTAGCTTCCAAGATCTGAAGGGATCAGACACCAGGATAGTATGGCTGCAGGCTTTCTGAAGATTGGTTCTGGTAATCTTCATTTCCTTATGCTTCCCAGATGATTCTTATGCACATTAAAACTGGAGGGCCACTGTTCTACCTACATTTATTAATTTCAGGTTTCCATTGGGTATGTTGATTTTTTAAAAAGATATTTCATAAATAATCTAATGTAATGCCTAAGGAACTCTATACTATAAGTCTTTGGCCTGTTATTAATAATACATGAATAAAACAGCTATGGGAGTAAATATATAATATACTATATGATATTCCTTCCTATACATGAGAACTAGGCTCCTAGAAAACATGATGGAAAGAAAATACACAGGAAGAAAATTTAAAATGTAGAATAAATAGTTGAGAGATTGAAATTGTAAATGAAGCTATTTTTAAAAATACATTTCTTTGTGTGAACACAAAATGAAAATAAAGATATCTGACTAAATAAAGAGATTATCATTGGACATTTTACGTGACTCACATTAATAGATTACTTTGGATTCTATTATAATGGCAAAAAGCCAAATCAAAGTAAGTTAAAAACATTTTTTTCCTTGGGCCACATAATTAAAAAGTCAAGGCTTAGCAGGATCCAGGTGTACATATGAGACCCTCCAGGATCTCAGTGCCTCCCTATCTGTCTCTCCTGATATCTCCTTGTGTTGTCTTCATTTGAGACAGGCTTTGCCCAGTAGGATAAAAAGATCCCCACTACCAAATTCAGGCCCAGAGTATATCAGTTTGTCATTCCCTAAAAAGAATCCATCTCTTTCCTGAAAATTCCACTAAAACACCAAGGGCTAATTACCAGGCTCCCCAACACAGTGACCAGAAAGATGAAAAACTTTCTCAGGCTAGGAGTAGAGTCAGCCCCAGAATGTGCGCTGAGAGTGGGTTTGCTTAATGTTTTAAAGGAAAACCCAGACACACTTTCCAGAAGAGAAATATTGATCCCATGCAGGTGAAAACCATAGCTATAGTGAATAGTGTACAGTTGGCTCCCATTACCCTTCTTGATATTTTTTAAGGAAATCTTCAGAATCTTCTTCCTTTAACGTTTCACTAAGACTTTTTTAAATACATTGCTTTTGCCATGAGTAACTTTTGTATCAAGAGACTTCTTATTTTTCTCTTTTCTTTCCTGTTGATTATCTTCTTAATTTTTGACTTGTTTTCGATTTTCTCTCATGCTGGACCTAGAGATGAGGATACTACAACACTGGGGATGTGGAACCTTTGCCTGGCTTTAACCTTTTTGGCACAGCTAACTAAGCATATCTTATATCTGCTTTGGTACAGAGGATTATATAGATTTAGTCCTGAGGACAGTGCCCTCTGGTATTGAAGCACAGTCTCTGAAGTCTGACTGTCCGGGCTCAAATCCTGCATTTGCCACTTACTACTGTAATTCTGGGTACATTCTAAACCTATGACTTCACATCTTTGTGTACAGAGTGAGGTTAATAGTGCCTTTCTGGGAAGGTTGTTGTATAGTAAAGGCTCAGTGAGCATTGGCAAGAGTCCTTATTCACACCTTGTGAAATTTTCTGGTCTCCTCTTACCAAGACTGCATATCTTTCCTGCCTCATTTACAGACATGCACATGTAGCTGTATGGTAATTGTTTACTTTTCTCACCATTGTTTTCTTTGCAAAAGTCTTCATTGCAAAACTCTTCATGCCAGTTCTGCCATGTACTTTAGCTTCTTCTTCTTTTCTAGTTCTCATATTCCCCTCTTCTAATTACTGCCAAGAAGATAGACTCAGCATTTCCCTGTATAAAACTGAAATTCTTGAAGTTGCTGAAAAAGATGTGTGAAAGTAGATCCTTGTGAATAAAAAGCTTTAGTGAAGCCAAGTCCCAACAGAGGGAGAATTTGTTCCTTTGTACATTGGTCTTTCATATATTTCACAAACAGATCTTTGCAGCCTCAGCTCTGTGGCTACAAGACAGTCTGTAAGATGCAATGGGGTGCAATGCTAAATGATACACAGATTCTGACTTTGAGAAGAGAAAAATCTTTTCTCATTATTGTGAATTTTACACAAAGTAAAACCATTACTATGAAATGATCTGATTTTTAAGATCTTTTGAAAGTAACTTACAATTAACTACTCAATTTTTCATCTAATGAATCTACTGAGGAAGATGGAGTTGAAGATGATAATCAGAACTCTTACCAGTATTTGTCCTTTCAGAACTCTTACCAGTATTTGTCCTTTATTGGATTCCACACCTTGTTCTAAGTGCTCTGTGAATACTAATCATTGCCATTTTGCCAGTGAAGAAATGAAGTCTCTGAGAGCTCAAGTTTCTTATCTAAGGCCATGCCATTTGTAAATACAGATTTTACAATTATAGGTATTTGCTCATCAGACATATACTTAAAGGACAATAAGAAAGCTACTAAATAATAAAATGATGTGGGATTATAATAGCTCTTTGCCATTATTTATCATTGTAGTCACCCCAGGAAGAGTCTTCATTTTGGCCACTGGCTGCTCCGAAAAGCCACGTTTGCCCTGTTCCCAGGTTGTGCTCCGCCACTGCAGCAGCCACCGCCCTCCCGTGCCTCCTCCTCGTGTGGACTCCTGCAGCTTTCTCACCAGACTCCCGGACTCGAGCTCTTGCTTTCTTATTCACCCACTGCAGGGGATCACCAGCTGCCCCACCATGACAGATGTGGCCTTGGACACTAGCTGAGGCCACCACCCAGGACATGAGTAGGGTGGAGAAGGTAGAGAATGAAAGAGAAGCCCACGCTGGTGGGAAAGTGAATGAGGGAGACCAGGTGGGGAGGAGGAGGAAGAGGTGGAAGGTGATGGAGAGGAAGAGGATGGAGATGAGGAGGAGGGAGCTGAGGCAGCTGCAGGAACGGGCAGCTGAAGATGATGAAGACAGCGGTGTTGGTACCAAGAGGCAGAAGATGAACAAGGATGAGTGGACAGCAAAAAGGAAGTTAAACTAAAACAACAACAACAACAACAACAACAACAACAACAACAAGGCTGTGATGCGTTATAACCTACTTAGTCATCCTCCATTCCCCATCCCAGACTCGAAACCTGGTCTCCTTGAGTACAGAGGCAGACCGCCAGCCATCTTCATGACATGTGCTCTCTACTCCTTAACCAACTAACCAAAACCACAATGTGACCTTAAAACAGCAGAGGAAAAAAGAAACAAAATTCCTAAGGCCCTTCTTTTTTTTCTATAAAGTACTTCAAAAAGAAAAATTTGTTTATATTTTTTATTTGCATTTTATGTTTTTGTACATATTGTTAATGGTCAGCTATTTTTAATCATCATGGATGACCAAACTGGCCTTCTGAGCCTTCTCTGTCCTACTTCTGACTTTACTTGTGCTGTGACTATGTTCATTATAATCTCAAGGAAGAAAAACAACCTTGTAAAAAAAAGTCAAAACAACAAAAATCATCTTATTCTTAGTACCCAATAACTTTTTTGTGTATTCACTTAGCTGTACTATATAAATAGTTGGTTTGTATGACATGGTTAAAAAGACCAAAGGTAGAAGGTTTCTTGCTTTTCCCCTTGTCTGTGAAGTTGCTGTTTGTTTTTTTGCTTATTGTGATCTGTTTTATGTATTTGTGAAACAATGCTGTCCAACAATAAAACAGAATTTTATTTTGCAGAGTTGTTCTAAGTGACAGCAACAATAAAATTTTCATTTTGGGAATTTCGCTATATTTTAGCCTCTCATAATGTGGTATTTCCATTTTTCTTCCACCTATCATTTTATCCATTTGTTTACATTCATTGAATACTGACTTATTGAATAAATATTTATGATGTGTCCACCCTATTGCAAATCATATATGCCTCAGGTAAATTAGAAACCTTTATCTTCTCCATAAGAGTAGGCTCTTTTTAAAGTCATGAATGATCACACGTAGGAATTATAACTTAATTGTAACTGATCATCATTTTTTTTTATAATACAAGTAGGTTGAACCCAGGGCCTCATACATGCTTTAAAAGTGCTCTACCACTGAACTGCTCCGGCCTTGAACCTGTGATCCACCTGCATTCCTGAGCTGCTGGGATAATGGCATAAACTTGTTCTTTATTCAACATTTTTTAAAGAAGAATTCCATTTTTGAATGATGTTGCCAGGTAAACCTAGGATGAGTTAAAAATTGACAAAATTTTCATCAGCTCTCTATTGGTAATGTTTTTTTTTTGGAGGGGGGGTATAAAATGTGTTTTGGGGGAGATTTAATTTCATTCAGCCCAGCACTTTGCTCACATGTTTTATCTATAATGTACTAACAACTGATGTTGTTAGGTGTCATTGAGTTGGGTTCACCTAATAGTAACCCTATGTACAACAGAATGAAACACTCCCTGACATTCTGCCATGCACAAGATCTTTTATATGTTTAAGCCCATTGTTGCAGGCATTTTATCAGTCCATCTAGTTAGGGTTTTCCTTTTATTCATTGACCTGCCACTCTCCCAAACATGATGTCCTTCCCCAAGGGTGGTCCTTCCTGACTACATGTACAAAATATGTAAGATGCAGTCTAGCCATTCTTGCTTCCAAGGAGTACTCTGGTTGCACTTCTTCTTGGACAGAACTGTTGGTTCTTTTGGCAGTTTGTGGTATATTCAATATTCATCTCCAGCATCATAATTGAAGATCATCAATTTTTCTCCTATCTCTGGTATTCAATGTCCAGCTTTTATAAGCATATGATACAACTGAAAATACCATGGCATGAGTCAGGTACACCTTTGTCTTCAACATAACATCTTTAGTTTTCAGCACTTGGAAGAGATCTTTTGCAACAGCTTTTCCCAAAGCAATGTGTCTTTTGATTTCTTGACCACTTCTTCCACAGATGTTGAGTGTAGAACTAAAGAAGGCAAAATTTTGGGCACCTCAATCTTTTCTCCATTTTTCATGAAGTTGTTTACTGATGCAGTTGCAAGGATTTTTGTTTTCTTGATGTTGAGTCACAATACATACTGAAGGCTGTCTTTTTTGATTTCCATCGGTAAATGTTTTAAATCCTTTTCAGTTTCAAGCCAGCAAAGTTGTGTTATCTGCATAATACAGGTTATTCATGAGTCTTCCTCCATTCCTGATACTACATTCTTCATAAAGTCAAGTTTCTCATATTATTTGCTCAGCATAGAGATTGAAGATGTATGGTGAAAGGATACAGCCCTTATCACACCCCTTTTGACTTTAAACCAAGCAGTGTTTCCTTGTTCTGTTGGAAGAACTGCCTCCTGGACCATATACAGATTGCTCATGAGTAAATTAAGTGCTCTGGTATTCCCATTCTTTGCAATGTTATCTATAAGATTTTGTGATCCACAGATCCACCTTTGCATAGTCAATAAAACAGACATCTTTCTGGTATTCTCCGCTTTCAGTTAATATTCATCTGACATCAATAATAATGTCCCTGGTTTCATGCCTTGTTCTGAATGGGCTTGATTTTCTTGCAGTTTCCTGTAACTATGCTGCTGCAGTCACTTTTCAATGATCTTTAGCAAAATTTTACTTGTGTTAGATATTAATAATATTGTTTGAGAGTTTTTGCATTTGGTTGGATCTCCTGTCTTAGGAATAGGCACAGATATAGATCTCTTCTAGTGAGTTGGCTAGGTAGCTGTTTTCCAAATCTCTTGGCATAAGCAAGTTAGCACCTCCATTGCTGCATCTGTTTCTTGAAACATCTCAATTGGTGTTCCATCAGTTCCTGAAGCCTTGTGTTTCACAAGTTTCTACAAGACAGCTTCCACTTCATCCTTCAGGACCTTGGGATTCCTGATCATATGCAACATATTGAAATAGTTGATCATCCACTAATTCTTTTTCATGTAATAACTTTGTGCATTCCTTCTACCTTCTTTTGATGATTCCTGCATCATTTAATATTTGTCTTATAGAATCCTTCACTATTGCCATTCAAGGCTTGAATTGTTTTTTCAATTCCTTAAGCTTGAGAAAAAAAAACAGAGCATGCTCTTCTCTTTAGTTTTTCTATCTTCAGCTCTATGGACATGTCATTATATATGGTTTTGTCTTCTTGAGCTGCCCTTTGAAATCTTCTGTTTAGTTCTTTAACTTTATCATGCCTTCCTTTTACTTTAGATGCTTGATGTTCAAGGGTTATATTCAGAGTCTCTTTTGATATGTAATTAATTTGGTCTTTTTTTCTGTATTTTTCATAATCTTTTTGCTTTTCTTGTGAATGATGTCTTTGATATCATGCCACAACTCATCTGATCTTCAATCATTAGTGTCAAATGCTTTAAATCTGTTCTTGAGATTGTTTTTGAACTCAGGTGGGATATACTTAGAGTAATAACTTGGCTCCTGTATACTTATTCTAATTTTCTTCAGTTTCAGCTTGAGCCTGCATAGGAGCAGTTGATGATCTGATCCACAATCAGCATGTGATCTTGTTCTGACTTTTGATATTAAGATTTTCCATCATCTCTTTCCAAAAATGTACTAAATTTTCTTCCTGTATGTTCCATCTGGTGAAGTCTATGTATATAGTAACCATTTATGTTGGTGAAAAACATGTATTTGCAAAGGAAAGGTAATTCATCTGACAAAATTCTATCATGTGGTCTCCAGCTTCTTTTCTGTCACTAAGGTCATACTTTCCAACCATTGAGCCTTCTTTTTTTTCCAACTGTTGCCTTCCAGTCACAAGTAATTATCAGTGCATCCTGACTGCATGTTCAATCAATTTCAGATTGCAGGAACTGGTAAAAATCTTCCATTTCTTCCTTTGTGGCCTTAGTGGTAGGTGTGTAAATTTGAATTATAGTCATATTAATTGGTCTTCCTTATAGCCATATGGATATTAATGTATCACTGACAGCATTGTACTTCAGGACAGATCTTGAGATTTTTTTTTGATGGTGAATGCAGTCCCTTTCCTCTTTAAGTTGTCATTGCCAGCATAGTAGATCATATGATTATCTGATTCAAAATAGCCATTACCAGTCCATTTTAGCTCACTGATGCCTATAATATTGATCTTTATGTGCTCTATTTCACTTTTGATAATTTCTAATTTTTCTAAATTCATAGTACATACATTCCACATTCCAATTATTAATGGATGTTTATAGTTTTTCCTCCTTATTTTGAGTCATGCCATACCAACAGATGGAGGTGCCTGGGGCCTTACTCCCTTTCTGTCATAAGGTTGACTCTACTTGGAGGAGGCAACGGCTCCTCAAGTTGTCTTTTGAGTGCCTTCCAACCAGGAGGCTTATTTTCGGGCACTTTATCTGACAGTGTTTCTCTGCTATTCATAAGGTTTTCAATAGCTAATTGTTTCTGGAGTAGCCAGCAGAGTCCTTCTCCCTAGTCTGTCTTAGTCTGGAAGCTCAGCTGAAACCTGTCCACCATAGGTGGCCCTGCTGGATTCTAATAATGGTGGCATAGCTTTCAGCATCACAACAACATGTAAGCTCCCAAAGCACAGCAAACTGACAGACAAGTGTAGGATCAGCTGATATACTGATATATTAAGAGAATTTTTAAAAAGATTGAAGCAGTTACCAAGCATTTCAGAATTTTACATTTTTTCTCAGTGTTATTGTCAATATTTACTTCTTAGAATTGTGTAGCTCATTATTCAGAAAAACAAAAAGTAGATCTACTTGATGATATGTTGCTGTTGTTAGGTACTTTTGAGTTGCATCTGACTCATAGCCACTCTCATAAGGTTTTCAATGGCTGATTGTTTTGAGATTGTTTCAGAATGGGCTACCATGCCCTTCTCTTTTTGCAGTGTTGGAGACTTAATCCAGGGCCTCAGAGAGTGCAGAGCAGCACTCTCCCAGCTGAGCTAAATCCCCAGCCCTACATGATGACATAAACTATCTTATTTCTATTGATACCATTCTTTTGGGGTTTTGCCTGTTTTCATGTCAACTGTGATGGAATTCCTAGTAATTAAAACTGAAGCGAAGCAACAAACCCCCATATCCTTAATACAGTGGCAAAAGGAGAATTTCATAGTCCTTTAGAAATACACCCATACCTGAAGGCAAGGTTTCAGACAGCTGGGATACCTGTTCTAAGATCTGGTGAACTAAAGAATTTTAGATATAAAATTGAAAAATGTGATTTCTAGAAAAAGAAAAAGGAACCTGAGTTCTCATGAGAGGACATCAGATTTTATGCTACTGAAAGACATGTTTTCCCGTGATTTTATGTATGACTTATTTCTGTAAACTGTATTAAGTTAGTCTGTGTTCTCAAATTTGGAAAAAAATATCCTGATTAAATTTCAAGATCACAAAATCTCATCTCCCAAATAAGCCCCTTGAAATATGTACTTGATTCTCTCTCCTACCCCCATGTTCACAACATGAAAACCTAACATAGAGTAATTGTGATATAATATTCAGTGTGAGATTTCATGCTTCCACCTTCATCTTTGGACATCAGTGATTCCAAATACAGTTTTTGATCATTTAATAAGGTCCACAAACCTAGGTGCAATTGGATGGCACCAACTTAAAAAACTCACAGTTGGATGGAAACAGTACAACTACATTGAGAACATTGGAAACCACCCCCTATGCCAAGCAGGAGAGCCAATCATTGAGAAGGAAGTGGGGCACTGCTCCATGTAGTGGGTGACTGTTATTTCTCAGGCTTGACAATGATGCTTACCAATTGAAAACTGAAGCTATGTTGAATAGGAACAATCAGCTTGTTCACATAAAGGTGCAAGAACTTGCAAGATTTTTCTGTTCTTCTCCCCTCGGTGCATGTTAATGGAGGAAGCAGTGGTCAGTGTTTTGGGCATTTGCAAGATTCAAACTTCTGAATTTCCTTAGAGGATCTAGTGGAGAAAATTTTGGTTCTTTATCCAGGTGTCCTTGGCTCTTAGCCCAATGTATTAATACCTCAAATGTGCAGAACATTTTAAAGATTTCTTCAAGGTTTTCAGGACAGGAAAGACAGAGTGCCTTTTAGCGTTAAAAGGTATCTTTAAGTTTCTCATTTCCTGTCTCTAGTGCATTCACCTTCAATATTTCTTTCCTATCAACACATTTCTAAACAGTTCTCCAATAGCATTCCATTTGAAATGGAATTGATTTTGTCTTGAGGTAGCTAACATTAGGAGCTAAGTGCACATTTCCTGTTTAATTATTTCAACTTCATTTCCTAAAAAATGAACACACCAAGTATTTAACCTATTTGGTAGTGGAGAGGTAGAGAGAGAGAGAGAGAGAGAGAGAGAGAGAGCGGAAGAGAGGGAGAGAAAATACAGTTCCTTTGGCCCAGAGCCTGAAAAAACCCAATAAGAGCTTAAGAGGCAGCAGTTTAGGAAGCAATTAAGTATGTAATTAGAAACAAATCTAGAATACTCAGAATTTCATTGGATAAAACCTCAAGATTTCTAGGGGTCAATCTTAAAAGACACCTGACCCAATCACACATCTGAGGTTCAAATCTCATTGTAATTTTACCACATGTTCACTCTGATATATAATACCTTCCAACTGTGGAGACAGGGACCACCGCACACCTCCAAACAGCTTTTCCCAACTCTGATCACAAGGAAGGTTTTACTACGTGGATTCAGAGTCTGTCATATTAGTGTTTACTCACTGGGGAGTAAATCAATGGGGGTTACACAAAACAAGTTTAAAATTCTATTCTACAGCTCATTAAATTTCTAGACAGACTGACGCCTCCAATTCTGTCAATAGTTCTTACCTTTCAGATCTGTGTTGGGCAGATTCCAGTTTACTTATGATAGTTTGAGATTATGGCACCTAATTTCAACTCCTGGCTCCAGTTACAGCCTGAACAGAACAGAGTAAATCACAACTTTCTTCAGTCTCATTCCAAGCAGTGGAATTCTATCCAATAAAGTCTTATTGACAACAGAAAATGAACAACTCAATTCAAAATTAAGCTAAGGACTTCACTCTTCCCTTCTCTAAAGAAGATATGTGGTTGTTGTTAGGTACCATTGAGTAGATGTCTGACTCATAATGACCTTACGTACAACAGGTAAAACACTGTTGTCGTGCTTCTCTGCTATTCATAGGGTTTTCAATGGCTGATTGTTTTTTGGGAGTGGATTGCCAGGTCTTTCTCCCAACCCTACAGCACCTGGTGTTCCCAGGCTGTCTCCCATCCAAGAACTAACCAGGTCTGACCCTGCTTAGCTTCTGAGATCTTATAGGATTGGATGCCACAGTGGTAGGGCTGCAGGCAAAGAAGGTATACAAATGCCCAATATACAATACACAAAGATGCTCAACATCACTAATCATTGTACTATTAGGTGCCATCAAATCAGGTCTGACTCAGTGACCCTATGTGTAACAGAATGAAAGAGGCACTATATCAGACAGTGTTTCTTTGTTATCCATAGGGTTTTCAATGGCTGATTGTTCTGGGAGTGGGCTGCTGGGTCTTTCTCTCATTTTTGTGGAGCTGGGGATCAAACCCAGGGCCTCAGAGCATGTGAAAAAAGCACTCTCCCAACTCAGCTAAACTGCAGCCCTCACTAATCATTGTTGTTGTTGTTAGGTGCCTCCAGTGGGGTCTGACTCATAGCGACCTTGTGTATAATAGAATGAAACACTCCCTGATTCTGTGCCAGGCACATGACCTTTATTTGTGTTTAAGCCCATTGTTGCAGACACTGTGTCAATCCATCTAGTTGAGGGTCTTTCCTTTTCTCGTTGACCTGCCACTCTACTACAATGAGATACCACTTCATATCCATTAGTATAGCTACTATATATAAAAAAAAACCTTCAGAAAATAAGAAGTGATTGAGAGAATGTAGAGTAACTGGAACCCCTTTGCATGGTTGGTGAGAATAAAAAATAGTGTAGTCTCTGTGTAAAACAATAGTATTTCCTTAAATATATAAGAATAGAATTATGATTCAGCAATTCCACTCTGGTTACATATTCAAAATAATTAAAAATAGCATTTATTTTTTTTAAGTAGAAAGAGGAGTGTATTCAGAGAAACAAGGAAAATTATGCTCTGAGATAGACTACAGAGCAGGCTACTTAAGAAGGAGAATCAGCCTAAAAACAAGATTTCAAAGTAGTATTTGTGCACCCATATTCATGGAAGCAATAGCTAAATTTAGAAGCAGTCTAAGTGTCCATTTGTGGATAAATGGATAGGCAAAATGTGGCATATCCATACAATGCAAGAATATTCAGTGTTAAAAAGGAAGGAAATTCTGACATTTGTTCCAATATGGATGAGTCTTGAGGACATGATGCCAAGTGAAAAAAGTTCCAGGCCCCCATACAAAAATACTATATGATTCAACTTATATGAAGTGTTTAAGAGTAGTCAAAATCATAGAGACAGAAAGTAGAATAGTGTTTGCCAGTGGTTGGGGTGAAAGGGGTGAAGAATTATTGTTCAGTGGATATAGGGTTTCAGTTTTATAAGATGGAAAGAGTTCTGGAGATGAATGGTGGTGATGTAGCACAACAATATCAGTGTATTTAATGCTTCTAAAGTGTACTCTCAAACATAGTTAAGATGGTAAATTTTATGTTATGTGTATTTTATAACAATAAAAAACTAGAAAGAAATGAAGCCTTAAATATCATTGACTCTTTTAGCAATTCTGTGCCACATCTGAAATCCATTGAATATAGTATCAATCACTTTGTATATTTAATACTACTTACTAGATAACATAGCCACCAGCACTCCCACAACCACTTCACTACTAGCAGCTAACTTTCTTCTGTTAGTCTGTGAAAGGGATTATTCAACTGCTTTACATGTATTGACTCACTTAAGCTATTATGAAGTAAGTGTTATTATTCCATTTACCAATGAAGTAGAAATTGAAGCACTTAATAAGAGATAAAGTAACTTGCTGGAGTTTATGCAGGCCATTGGTGGAAGAACCAGAGAATGAACTCAAGCTGCCTAGTTACATGTACAAAACATTTCATATTGATTGGCTTTTCTGGACCCAAGTGACAAGCTGGGGACATATTTCTATTAGATATCAATTTATATGAATTCATCACTCCAATTGACCCAAATGTTTGCCGATTCTGAACTGGCATTCACTCTACCTGAGGTTTCATGCCATCAGCAATTATAATCAGCTTGTGTTCTAAATCTCATCCAAGGTATTAATAACCTGTAAAACTGAACAGGGCCAAACAAAGGCAGAGCCCTCTCATACGTCATGAGGAGTCACCCTTCCGGTTGACATGTATGCACAAATCAACAGCTTTGAGTAGAAGTACTCAATCATTTATTTATCTTTATAATTATGAAACTATTTTTCCAGCTGAAGGTTTCTCAATTCTAATGTCACAACACATTGATGTGTTGCAAATGACTAGGAGATGTTTCACAACTAATTTGTTTCTTTAGAAAATAGAGCAATTAAAGATCACTATCGTGTTAACGCACCTCCTGTTCACTTCCATCTTATCCAAGTTTTCTTAAGGGTGGTGGTATGTGTTATAGCTGGCATGAGAATAATAACAAATATGTCTCTGAGAGATCAATAAATACAAAAAGTGATTATCAAATGTATAGTGGTAGAAAAAATGATAGTCTATTTAGCCCACATTTTTTACATTCTAGTTATCAAAATCCAATTTGAGTGTTTCTGCTCACCATTTTCATGGTCATGATCTTAAATCAGTTTCCTACATCTTTCACACAGTATTGGAATGAATATTCAGAGTTTCATGGTGAGAACTTTCAAACACATAGAAATATTGAAAAGAACAAATATTATAATGAATACCCTTATACCCACCTAGAGTCAACATTTACTTACTTTATTTTATCTGTATTTATATGTATATATTTTGTTCTCTGAAACATTTGAAAATATGTTGCAAGCATCTGCCAATTTTTTTTCCCCCAGGACCAGCCATTTGCCTGTTTGATCATGCTCTGCTCTTCCTCCTGCAGTGTTAAATTATCTCAGGGAGATGGTGCTTCCAACTACATTTCCCAGACACCCTTACAAGTAGGTTCTCTTTAGGTTTTGACCAATGGGAAGAACTGGTTAGATATAGGATACAAGAAGAGGAGGATACTGGGTATTTCCACAACCTTCCATGTGTTTTGGAAATATTTTTGTGTACTTCTGTTAGCCCCTTCCCTCACACACCAGATATCCACTGGGGAGCCTCTGGCCAATTCCCCCTGGATAGGCCAAACTTCTAAGCTCTGGCAATACCATCTTCTCCCACTGTCCTCCAACCCAAGGGATGGTAGAGGCTTCCTGCTTTTGCTGATTTCTAGGCTGCCCTTTAGTCCACCCTTTCAACTATTCCAGATCCTTTTTAGCTAGTTCTTGGTATTGAATCATTTCTTCTGAACACTTTGTTTTTTGTGAATTCTGTTTTCTTGCTTCTGAATTACAAAGCCTTTAAATTGTTCAACAGGTTTCTCCTAAAAATGACATTCTTCTATAATTCTTAATACCATTATCACTTAAGATAATTAATAACTTCTTCTTAATGTCCTATACCACTGTAGTCTGTTGTAAAATTTCTTTGCTTATTCCCCAAATGATTTTGTAGTGCTTTCTTGACACTAAATCTGACCAAAATTCACACTTTGCAGTTGATTGTTGTGTTTCTTTAGTATTTCTCAGTCTAGAAGAGTTCCAATATTTTTCTTCCTAGTATAGTGATTTCTTGAGAAAGCCAGAACATTTTTCTTCTATAATATCCCTGGATTTTCTGAATTTCTTTCTGTTGGTGCTCCTGTTGATGCTTGTTTCTAAACTCTCTCTCTCTCTCTCTCTCTCTCTCTATATATATATATATATATATATATATATATATATATATATATATGTATATACGTATATATACATACATATATATACATATACATATATATCTGGGATTTAGGTATAAAGGCTTGGTTAAATTTAAGTTGAATATTTTTTGCAAAGAATGCTTAATAGGTGCTGCTATTTATTTTATAATGCATGAGACTAAAAAATATAACATGTTAGTTTGTCCTACCTCCAGTGATAGTATGTTTGATCATTTAGACGAGGTCAAGACTTCTAGATATTCTCAATTATAAGGATATTATTCACCTTTGCATCTTGTTTTTGGCATTCTTATAACCCCAAAACTGATAATTGAATGTTAGTGTTATGTTTCTGTTACACTTTGAGCACGCATATATATATATATATATATATATATATATATATATATATATATATATATATATATATAGTGTGTGTGTGTGTGTGTATATCTATCTATCTCTATATATCATGTATAAAACTTAGTGTTCATTGTAATTTCTATAGACTACTACCATAGGGATTATAAATGTTTTGCCAATTGCTTGGTCATATATCCTAGTTCTTCAGCCCATCTCTCTCTCTCTCTCTCTCTCTCTCTCTCCATTTTCCTTGCTAATCTCCTTTACTCTTAGCTTTTACATCCAGTAAACAAGAAGTAAAATAGAAATGGATTGAAATTAATGTCAACTTGTTCTCTACCCACTCAAATAAGCTGACTCAAAGTGCCTGAAAATTAACTCACCATCTTTCCTACCAAACTTGCTATTCTCCCTGTATTGCTTAACTCAGTGATCTGTGTCACTCAATAGCACCAACTACCAACTGGGAATTCATTTTTGATCCATGATTATCAATCACACCCCTCATCCACTTCCTTCCCAAGGGTGTGTCTATTGTGCCTTCTTTAAGAACTCAAATATTATTACCATTACTTAAGGAGAGTGTTTTTTTTTTTCTTTCTTTTTTTTTTTTTTTTAACCAAGTCTCATGTAGACTACCTCAAAAATTGCCTTTCTTGTTTCCAGGCTCTCTTTCTCAAATCATTCTTCCATGTTACTTTCTAGAAGATCACTCTGATATGCAGATTTCCACTTCTCCATCTTCCATTTAACAATCTTTCAGTGGTTTTCTATTGCCTGCTGGAGGCAAGGCCCCCATCCCTTATGGTGTTGTTTGTCTCTCCAGTCTTGCACCTGATGCTCTGAGGTCTCTTGCAGCCTCTCTTCTAGCCCCCATCCCCCATGTCATGGCTCCACAACAGGCTATGTTCTCAAACTCATATGCTTGCATTCTCCCATTTCTCTTCCCCTCCATTTTACATTCACCTAGTTATCCTCTACTCATTTCTCAAGTCTCAGGTGAAGAAGTTTCTTTATGTGATTCCTTCCTGGCTCTGACAACGTACCTCAAATTCTCACACCTAGCAGAGTGCTGACACAAGGGAGTGACCAGTACCTGTCTCGATGCCCACCGAAGGGGGCACCCAGCCATACTTCTCCCTGCGGCCTTCCAAAGGCTTTCCTTGACCCCTTCACCCCTTTGATTTATCCCCCATCCTCATTAATTTCTGTCTTAGGGAAAGTTTCCTTTGTTGCCTAGATTTGTCATGGAAATATCTTCGTAAATGTAAAGATATCACAAATACTAAAATATGTCAAAATAGAGAAGACTCAAAGTGGAAGTAGAGGGTTCCAGTGCAACATTGGGTCTGTTATATAGGTCTGTGGAGAAGACATGAGGATGAGAAATCTAGTGAAGTCATAGTTAGATCAGGTTTGAATATGCCATTTCCAGGAGTCAAGGATTAAGCTCCAAATCAGGATGTGGGAACCAGAGCAGAACTAAAGCTTAGAAGAAGCAGTGACAAGAATTTCACAGTGCCTTTTCCTCTCTTCCTTTCATCTGTGGGGCTATGCAGGCCAATGATGAATGTAGAAGTTTAGGATTTGCAACAGCCCTGTGCAATAACAAAACAAGGCTGATAATAGTTGCATCAGAAGGAAGACTTGGGATTGGTCCTAAATTGCATTGTATTAAATAATCATTCCTTTATTTTTGAAAGAATATTCCTATGTTTTTCTGTCTTTTGGGAAGAATAGGCAAATGATAAACAGGGCCCTAAGAAAGAATAAAAATAAACCAATGGTGAATCTTAGCAAGGCCAATTCAGAATAATGCAAACCCCGCTGCATGAATCTGAATGTTGTTGTTGATTCAGGTCCGACTCATAGAGACTCCATGCATAACAGAATGAAACACACTCTGATGCTGTCCCATCCCCAGCACTATGTCAATGCTTCTCTGCTATTCATATGGTTTTCAACAGCTGATTATTTCTGGATTGTTTCAGGAGTAGATTACCATACACTTCTCCTAATGATTCTGAATATGAGAAGGAAAAATGTTCAAAGAAAAATTATTATACAAAGAATGATAAAAATGGCAATGTGTGGAAAAATATAACTTATGAAAAATATGAAGCCAATATTTCCTAATTTCCTTTTTGCTTAGGATTGGTTAAGCATGTCACTATTCTTCCTAAAATCTTCCAGTGCCTTCCCGATATTTTTGGAATAAAATCCCTGATATTTAGCATGGCCTGCAAAGCCTGGGGATGGTCTCTGCCCACATTTCCCACTGGGTCTCACACCTCTCTTCTTCCTTACCAGGTGCCAAAAATCTGACACTCTTTCTATTTTTCAAGTATACCAACGTCTTCTTGTCTCAGGCCTTTGCAGGCATTTCCCTATGTTCCTGGAATGGTCCCAGTGCACTGTCAACCAATCTTTGTGCCACCTTCTCTCTAGCCACACTTGCCCTACAATCCTGCAAAGAATTTCCCCAGTGCCTTATTCCACTGGAACCAGCTTCTATCCCTATCAGCCTCTCTTAGCAAAATTTTTCTTTATTGCACTAATCAGAATTTGCAATCATATATTCCTCTGGGTGGTCATTTAATGTTTGAATGCTTCATAAACACAGGAATTATGTCTGCCTTGTTTAGTACTAGAATGTAAGAATTCAATTGAATAAGTTTTGTGAAATAAAGCCTGAAAGGGAGGATGAAACAATGGACTGGTATGTTCATCTTTTCAGTAGAGACTGCAATTTATACATCAATTTCCCTCAATATATTTTCTTCACTAGTAATAGAGACTCGCTTTGACCTAAACACATGCCTGCTTATAAAAAGGCATTTTCCTAGACTCTTATGTGTATATCTATGTGATTAAGTTGTGGTTAATAATCTGTAAGCAGAAGGATTTTTTGCAAGCAGTGAGAAAGATATTTAAAGGCGGGGATTTGTGTGTCAGTCTTTGATCTTTCATCCCTTCTGTTAGCTGGAGTGAAAGCACAATGGTTAGAGTTCAAGCAACCATATTGGGCGTGAGGCAATATGTAAAAAGAGATAGAGTGCAAAGTAGAAAGACCCTGAATCTGAATGATTTTGTGGAGTGAAGCTGCCAAACTAGGTAGAGACTATGGGACTATTACAGCAGTACCTAGTTCTAAGGGGTAAGCATAGATAGGCTGGGATTTAGCCCAGTTGGTAGAGCAACACTCTGAAGTCTCAGGACCTCAAAGGTCCTGAGTTCGATTCCCAGCACCGCAAAAATGGGAGAAGGACGTGGCAACCCACTCCCAAGGCAATCCTGAAAAAAACAATCTGCCATTGAAAACCCTATGAGGGTCGCTATGAGTTGGACACGACTCAACGGCACCTAACAATAACAACAAGTCCTAAGGGGTAAGCATAGATAAGGTGTTTTCAGATAGGCACATGGCAGTGATATAACAGCATCTAAGCAGAGTCTTTAGAACATTGCAGTTAAATGGAGTAAGACATTTCCAAGGAGAGAAAACCCCATTAATAAGGGGTCTAAATGAGGAAATAGCATCGTATATTTAGGTAATGACAATTAACCCCCTAGGATCATCAATACACAAAAGCTAGTCAGGGCAAAAGCAGGTTACAAATAACATGTTGAAGCTTGGGATTGTGGCCAACTGCTTCCTATCTCAACATCCATTAATCCCTCCCTCCTTTAGTCTCCTAAATCATTAGCCATATTTATTAAACATTTCTGTGTCTCCCTCTTTTGGTAAATGATAGAATTACTCTTTCCGTGCACACTTGTAGTTAGATGTGGCCATGTGACTTGTTTTGGCCAATAAAATGTGAATTGTAAGAAACAGAGTGGGATTCACCATGTATGTCTCCCCCCAAAAGATCACCACCATGATGACTGGCAATATTTTTGATAGTAATTCATGGTTGCAGAGAAAAAACAACACAGAGCAAAGAGCCCTAACTAATCCAAAATAGTTCAGTAATGGAGAAGAAGTCTTTGTTGTGTTATGTCTCTGAGATTTGGGGGTTGTTTGTTATTACAGCATAATCCAGTTTATTCTGGTGGCCATGCACTCAGTTTCATTCAGAGTAGCAATGTACTCAGATGAGATATTTAACAGAGTCCTTTGTAGCTAGGTGGTGTCAGGTATTAGCAGTAAAACACAAATGGAAGTATTGTGATAACTTCTGGACAGGGTGCATAAAAAGAAGTAATTTAATTGGAGACATCTCTTTTTGCTCTTCTGCATCTTCTCCTTTATATTATCTTGAATTCAGGTAATGATATTTGGCACTCAAAAAACTACCTTGTACCATGAGAGAGTGTAATTTCTTATAAAACTGAAACATACAACTACCATATAGCCTACCAATTGTACTCTGGCATTTATCCCAGAAAAATGAATACTTATGTCAACAACAATGACAACAACAACAACAAATCTCTATACAAATATTCATTAGAACTTTACTAATAATAGCCAAAAACTGCAGACAACCTAGAAAGTCTTTCAGCAGGTAAACTGTGGTATATCCTGACCACAGAATACTATTCAGCAATAAAAGGAACAAAATTTTGATACATCATACACATAACAGCCAGGAAAAAATCTCTAGAGAATTAGGCTGAGTCATAAAATCTGAAATGTTACATACTATATGATTCCATTTACATAACATTCTTGAAATGACAAAATTATACACAAGGGGAACAGATTAGTGGTTGCAACTTGTGTTGCTAAAAAGGGAAGCTTGTGTTATTGAAAATGTTATGTATGTATCTTTATTGGATCAATGTCAATATTCTGGTTGTGACATTGTCCTACAGTTTTATAAGATGCTATCATAAAGAGAACAGGGTAAATGGTGCATGGAATTGCTTTGTATTATTTTTTACAGTTGCAGATCAATCTATAGTATGCAAAAAGTAAATTAGAGAGCTGGCTAGGTAGCGCACTTCTGTAATCCCAGAAGCTGGGGAGGCAAAGACAGGAGGATCGCAAGTTCGAGATTAGAGGCAGTCTGTGTAATTTAGTGAGACCCTGTCTCAAAAAGTAAAAATGGGCTGGTGGTGCAGCTCGTGGTCCAGCACTTGCAGAGCATGTGAGCGTGAGGCCCTGGGTTCAATCCCCAGTACCACAAAACAACAACAACAACAACAACAACAACAACAACAACAACAACAAACCCCAAAAGAGTAAGTTAGAAACTAACTAGAAGATAAGCACAAAAATATGAGCTTTATCTGAAGGCAATAGGAAAAAGCTTTCTGGGGACTGGAGCTGGGGTGCTTTTTTTAAACCCCATAAGTTTTCCAGGTGAATCTAATGTTCAGCTGTTCAGAAGAGAGCTGCTAACAAATTACCACCCACTGCTCCTGGGCTTATTACAAAGCCACACAAACAGCCTCACCCCTAATTGTAAACCAGGTTACATATGTAGAATACTATGGAAGAGAGAGGAGAATAAAGAGATTGGAATCCTTTAAAGAGACCCCAGATGGATGTCAGTTTAGGACAGAGGCCTTGTTGATTTTTCTGTCAACTGCCTGAGCAGGACAAAAGAGGACAGGACACCATGTCAGGGAAGACAGGGTAATGGAGGAATGTGTCCAGTCACTTTGTGCTGAGGTTTGCACATCACGCAAGTGTCATCAGGCTGGAGTCTATGGGCTGTAGCTCCACCTATGAGAAAGGGGTCCTGGTGGAGGGAATCCCAACAGAAAGAAAGATGAAATGGTAGTGTTGAGAGATGAGGAGGGTCAGCCATGAGTGGTTGAGAGAATGAATCAGAAGAGCAGCTTGTTATGTAATTGGCTGATGCCTCCTCAATTCCTTTTTCCTGCTTTGGCCCAACTGGACAGCTTGTGCAATGGTTCTCAATGCTGCTTGCACATTAGCATCACCTGGGAGCTTTAAAAGGTAGTATTCCCCAGTCCTTGCCCCCAGATGGCAGGTTTAACTGGTGATATCCAGTATTCCCAATTCCATTCACACCAACTATCTCACATGCTACTCCTGTCTGGATGACTCACCACCTTCTGAGGTCAAGATGACACGCTCAGCCTCTGATCCACCCTGTCCATGGCTCAGAGGTGCCTCAGACTCTACATGCTATGATCTTCATGAACCTTTGTCTTTTGCAGGTCTTCTCTCAGGTAATGGTGCCTTAATCTATCCATCTGTGCAAGCCTGTGTCCTTGAAGTCGTTCTTGACATTTCCCACGTCTTTACTCTGTCAACATCTCTAAAGTTTATTTACTTCTTTCTGTCATCAAAACACCCAGCCTGTGGAAGCAACCTTCATCCCTGCCTGTGTAGTGCAGTAGCCTGCTGAATTGTCTCCAGGTCAGTTTTCAAGTTGCTCCATGAAGACCAATGTTTGAAATGCAAATATGATCTTACAACCTCCACCTTATCCTAGCCTCAGATGAAAATATTTGAATGCTTTTTCCACTGCAATTAGGATTAAGAGCCAAATCATATATGGGCCATATAACAGGAATCCACAACTCCCAGGCCTCAAACCTTTAGAAGAGCACGAGGTGAGCTGTGGGAGAGTGAGTGAACATCATCTATGTTTATAACCACTACACTTCACTCTCATAACTGCCTGAGCTCTGCCTCAGGCTCATAAAAAACTGTCTTTCATAACACTAGTCCCTGGTGCCAAAAAGTTTGGAGACTGCTGCCATGCAGGCTTGCCTGGCTGGATACCTGCTCACCTCTTGCATCTTAACTAATCTCTTCTTTGTATCAACTACATTACTCTTCCTTTTGGCTTTCTCTATGGGCTTTTGCATGAGCTGTTCTCTTTGAGTGGAAAAATTTTGTTGGACCTATCTCTACCATCTTTGCCTTACATTTTAAATTTTTTCCTTCCCTCAGGAAGGCTTCACTAACATCCTTAATTAGGAATAACTTTACATAGACATGCTTTTAATTTTATCTTATTTCCATGTACCATGGACTATACTAAAGGCACATGCATCATTACAACCAATCAACTCATAATTCAATGATCTTAATACAGAGAGTACAAAAAATATACACATTTTAAGTATTAAAATTAAAATACTCAGTGTTCTTGTTAGGTTCCTCATATGTACAACAGACCCTGCAGCCGTACCACTGTGGCGTCCAATCCCACCAGATCTCAGAAGCTAAACAGGGTCGGGCCTGATTAGTACTTGGATGTGAGACTGCATGGGAACACCAGGTGCTGTAGATTTGGGAGAAGGACCTGGAAACCCACTCCCAAAAAATATTCAGCCATTGAAAACCCTATGAATAGTAGAGAAGCATGACAATTGTGTTTTGTCTGTTGTACCTAGGGTCGCTATGAGTTGGACACTGACTCAACAGTACCTAACAACAACAGCGTACAACACAATGAAACACTCCTGGATTCTGTGCCAGGCACATGATCTTCTTTATGTTAAAGCCCATTACTGTAGACATCGTGTCAATCCATCTAGTTGAGGGTCTTCCTTTTTTTCTCTGACTTACCACTCTCCAAAACATGATGTCCTTCTCTAGGGATTGGTCCCTCCTGACAACATGTCCAAAATATGTAAGACACAGTCTAGCCATCCTTACTTCCAAGGATCACTGTGGTTACACTTCTTCTAGGATAGAACTGTTGATTCTTTTGGCAGTCTGTGGCAGGCATATTCAATATTGGTCTTCGGTATCATAATTCAAAAGCATCAATTCTTCTCCTGTCTCCCTTACTCAATGTCCAGCTTTCACAATCATATGATGCAACTGAAAGTACCATGGCATGAGTCAGGTGCACCTTCATCTTTGATGTGACATATTTACTTTTCAGAACTTTAAAGAGATCTTTTCAAACAGTTTTTCCCAATGCAATGCATCTTTTGATTTTTTGATTGCTGCTTCCATGGGTGTTGATTGTAGAACCACATGAAGCAAAATCATGGACAACTTCAAACTTTTCTCCATCGGTCATGAAGTTGCTTATTGACCCAGGTATAAGGATTTTTGTTTTGTTGATGTTGAGGCACAATCCATACTGAAGGCTGTCTTCTTCGATCTTCATCGGTAAATGTTTCAAATCCTCTTCACTTTCAGCAAGCAGAGTTGTGTTATCTGCATAATGCAGGTTGTTAATGAGTCTTCCTACAATCACGATGCCACCTTTCTCTTCATATAGTCTGGCTTCTTGGATTATTTGCTCAGCATAGAGATTGAAGATGTATGGTGAAAGGATGATGCAGCCCTGATGCACACCTTTCTTGACTTTAAACCAGACAGTATTTCCTTGTTCTGTTTGAACAACTGTTTCCTGGCCCATGTACAGATTCCTCATGAGTACAATTAAGTGCTCTGGTATTCTCTTTCTTTGCAATGTTATCCATAATTTGTTATGATCTACACAGTCAAATTCCTTTGCATAATCAATAAATCACAGATACTCACCTTTATGGTATTCTCTGCTTTGGGCTAATACATACCTGACATCAGCAATGATGTCCCTGGTTCCATGCCCTCTTCTGAGTCTGGCTTGATTTTCTAGCAGTTCTCTGTCTATATACTGCTGCAGTCAGTTTTGAATGATCTTTAGCAAAATTTTGCTTGCGTGTGATATTCATGTGGTATCATTCAATAGTTTCCACATTTGGTCCCCTTTTCTTGGGAATAGGCACAAATATGGATCTCTTCCAGTGAGTTGGCCAGGTAGCTATTTTCCAAATCTCTTGGTATAAACAAGTGAGCATCTCCAGTGCTGCATTTATTTGTTGAAACATCAATTCCTGGAGTCTTGTGTTTCACCAGTTCCTTCAAGACAGCTTCCACTTCTTCCTTCAGTACCATTAGTTCCTGATCATATGTATCCTCTTGAAATGGCTGGTCATCCACCAATTCCTTTTAGTATAATGACTGTGTATTCTTTCCAGAGTTTTTGATATTTCCTGTGTTGTTTAATGTTTTCCCTATAGAATCCTTCACTATTGCCACTATAGTCTTGAATTTTTCTTCCTTAAGCTTGAGAAAAATAGCATGTTCTTCTCTTTTGGTTTTCTGTCTGCAGCTATTTGCACATGTAATTATATTTGCTTTTGTCTTCTCCAGCTGCCCTTTGAAGTCTTCTGTTTAGTTCTTTAACTTCATCATGTCTTCTTTTTACTTTAGCTGCTTGACTTTTAAGGGCAAGTTTCAAGGGTCTCTTCTGACATGTAGTTTGGTCTTTACTTTTTTCCCTGTCTTTTAAATAACCTTTTGCTTTCCTCATGAATGATGTCTTTGATGTCATGCCACAACTTGTCTGATCTTCTATCATAGGTGTCTGATGCATCAAACTTATTCTTGAGGTGGTCTCTGAACTCAGGTAGGATATACTCAAGGTCATACATTGACTCTTCCACACTTATTCTAGTTTTCTTCAGTTTCAGTTTGAACCTGCATATGAGCATTTGATGATCTGATCCATAATCAGCCCCTAGCCTTGTTTTGACATTTGACACCATGTTTTCCATTCTCTCTTTTCACAAATGTAGTCAATTTGGTTCCTGTATATTTCATCTGGTGAAGTCTATGTGTATAGTCACTGTTTATGTTGGTGAGAAAATATACTGGCAATGAAAAGGTCATTGGCCTGACAAAATTCTATCATGTGATCTCCAGCATCATTTTTTCCACCAGTGCCATATTTTCCAACTACTGAGCCTTCTTCTTTGTTTTGTTTTTGCACTCCACTCACCAGTAATAATTAGTGCATCCTGATTGCATATTCAATTTATTTCAGACTGTAAGAGCTGATAGAAATCTTCCCTATCTTCATTTGTGGCCTTAGTGGTGGGTGCATAAATTTGAATAATAGTCATATTAACTGGCCTTCCTTGTAGACATATGGATGTTAATGTATCACTGACAGCATTGTACTTCAGATCTTGAGATGTCTTTTTTGATGATGAATGCAGTCCCATTTCTCTTTAGTCTGTCATTCCCAACTTAGTAGACCATATGATTATCTGATTCAAAATGGCCCATCCCAGTCCATTTTAGCTCACTGATGCATAGAATGTTGATGTTTATATACTTCATTTCCCTTTTGATGATTTCTAATTTTCCTAAATTCATACTATGTACATTCCTAGCTCCAATTACTAATGGTTGTTTACAGTTATTCCTCCACATTTTGAGTTGTGCCACATCAGGAAATGGAGGTCCCTGGAGCTTTCCCCCATTTCTGTTATTAAGGTAGACCCCACTTTGAGGAAGCAACTCTTCCCCAGTCATCTTTTGAATGCCTGGTGGGTTCATTTTCTGTCATTATATCTGACAATGTTTCTCTGCTAATCATGTTGTTGTTGTTGTTAGGTGCCGTCAAGTTGTATCGGACTCATAGCGACCCTCATAGGGTTTTCAATGGCAGATTGTTTCGGGATTGCCTTGGGAGTGGGTTGCCACATCCTTCTCCCCTGTTAATCATAGAGCTTTCAATAGCTAATTGCTTTGGGAGTGGGCTGCTAGGTGCTACTACCTAGTCTGTCTTAGTCTGTAAGCTTAGTTGAAACCTGTCCACCATGGGTGACCCTGGTGGTATCTGCAATACCGATTGCAATACTGATTTTCCCAGTATGGCAAATTTACAGCCATGTGGGGATAATACTCAATATATACTGATAACAAAAGATGAGCACAAGTCACATTTGACTTGTGCAGTTACAAGAGGTGCTCAAAGTAGTTACCATTGTAATCCAATTCAACTTGGAAAAGTAATACATAGATGTTGTTGTTAGGTGTTGCTCAGTCAAGTCCGACTCACAGTGACCTTATGTACAAAAGAACAAAACAATCCCTGACACTGTGCCATATCTGGCATTTTTGTCAGTACTTCTCTGTTCATAGGGTTTTCAATGGCTGATTGTTTTGGGATTGTTTCAGAAGTGGGCTTCCAGGTCCTTCTCCCGTTTTTGCAGTGCTGGGGATCAAATCCAGGGACTTAGAGCATGCAAAGCAAGCACTCTACTAACTGAGCTAATCCCCAGCTCAATATATGAATTGCCTAGTTAGGGTAGCCTGTAGCCATACCACTGTGGTATCTAATCCCATCAGATCTCGGAAGCTACATAGGGTTGGGCCTGGTTAGTACTTGGATAGGAGACCACCTGGGAACACCAGGTGCTATAGGCTAGGGAGAAGGACACAGCAACTCATTCTCAAAAAACAATCAGCCATTGAAAACCCTATGAATAGTAAAGAAACACTAACAATACTGTTTCGCCTGTTGTACGTAGGGTCACTATGAGTCAGACACTGACTCGATGGCACCTACCAACAACAACAACACTTAGAGTAGGCACATGACTATGTAACCTTCTGGACACACGGTCCCATTTTGTTGTTGTTGTTAGGTGCTGCTGCTTTGGGTCATAGCGACCCTCTGTACAACAACACAATGCTCCCTGACATTATGCAATGCCTGGCACTGTGTCAGTGCTTCTCTGCTATTCATAGGGTTTTCAATGACTGATCATTTTGGGATTGTTTTGGGAGTGGGATGCCAGGTTCTTCTCCCAGTTTTGTGGCACTGGGGATTTAACCCAGGGTCAGAAAGCACAGAGCAGCATTCTACCAACTGATCTAAACCACAGTAAAGAGTGAAAAGGAACTTGTCCTTGGCCACAGAACTAGTGCATGCCCTCAAGTCTGTCTGGGTCTAAACCCCAGACTTGTGACATATCTTATGCAGTGTCACCTTCCAAAGACATAGTGCAGAACCCCTCTCCCACCTGGTTTGCCAGTCACCCATCAAAGGTGGACCACAGTCAAGTCCTATTTTCACCTCACCATTCACCAACTCCTGTGGCTTTGCTGAGGTGAGTGCTAACATATGACAGCACTGACAGACGGACTGGAGAGATGACAAAGTCAACTCAAGAGAGTGTAAGGAAAACATGATAAATGAGAGTCGTGAAGTGGGGGGATCACCAGAGGCTCATGGGGCTTACTTTGCATGTGCAAAGGAATGTGTTATTAGTGATAGCAACAATAGGCCTTTCTCAGAAATAGAAGAGGCCTGTTAGTAAAGGAAAAAATAAACATTACTTAGAACAAATCTCGTATCATACCTTAATGTTTACGAAGGAGGCAGAAGGAGAGAGGCCAGGAAAGAACAGATTTCCCAGAGGAGGAAAGTGCAATGAGAACAAGTAATCTGGATCAAGCCAGCACATGTTTGAACAAAAAGAGTACCTGAGGACAGAGGAAATGCTAAAGATAAGATAGGATTTTATATAGCAGAAACCCATACTGGATTTATTTTAGGCTGCTTTAAAATGGTGAATGTAGTAAATGCCAAGGCAAGAAGCTCTGTGAACTAATATTATTTCCTACAGGCTTTGATGCTTAAAGTTTTTTTTTCTTAGTTCAGAATACATATATTTAAATTGAGAATAGACTTAACTGCTAACAGTAAGGGAATAGTTAAATAAATCATGGCACATGGCACAGGATGGAATATACAGCTTTTCAAAGTAATACAGATGGCTGATGACCCAGAATAATACTGATTAGGTTTAGAAAAGAGCAAGAGAGGTGAGCATGGTGGTATATACCTATAATCTCAGCATTTGAGAGGTAGGGGCAGGAGGATTATGAGTTTGAGGCCAGCCTGGGCTGTATAGTTTGAGGCCAGCCTGGTCAACATAATGAGACCATATCTCATAAAAACCAGGGATGGAAAAAGACAAGATACAAAATACATATGGGTAAAACTATGTCAAAGCTATATATTTTCTTTGTAAACTTTCTTTGCTGTTCACTTCCAAACTCTATTCAGTGAGTATGTATTATTTTAATACTCTAAATCAAAAGATAAATATTATTTATAATGTTGTAGCCCTCTTTTCTGTTTATATAGAGTTTATATAGAGTTGTGATTCTCCCCTGTTGCACACAGATGTTTTTGACACCTCCAGTAGCTTCTTAGCCACTCATATCTCCCCTGGGATATAAACCCTGCAATTATTTCCTAGGCATCCTTCTCTGAGGGCTGATTTTGCTTCTCTGAGAAGTGGCTTTTCCTGCAGGCACCTATATCAACTTCAGAAAAGTCTCCTTGGCGGCTCAGGCACCTTCACTATTCAGTACATTCAATCCTCTAAAGAGTTTGCATTCATTTTCTATGGGTGAATAACAAATTACCATAGACTTTGTGGCTGAGAACAACATCCATAAATTAGCTCTCTGTTTTAGCTGGGAATAGTGGAGCATGCCTAAAATTCCAGCACTCAGGAGGCTGAGGCAGGAGGATTATGATCTAGAGGCCAGCTTGGGGGCTACATAGGAAGTTTCAGGCCAGCCTGGGCTACATAGGAAGACCCTGTCTCAAAACAAACAAACAAAACCACATTATTTCCTAGTTTTTTATGGATAAGGAGTGTAGGCAGGAGTCCAGATATGGGTTGGTTAGCTGGATCTTTTGCTTAGTAACCCTTGAGGCTGAAATCAGGGTGTTGGCTGGGCCTGTGATTTCATCTGATATTCAGAGTTTTCTTCAAGCTTAATGGTTATAGCTAGAAGTGGGTTCTTGGAAGTGGTAAGACTGAAAGCCCCATTTTTTGCTAATGATTGGCTGGAGGTGAGCCTTTCTTCTAGCCAGAGGCTGCCTACAGGTCTGACCCATGTTGCAGTTTGCTTCTTCAAGGCTGATGCAGAACAACTGCAGCTGCTCTGAGTCTCTTTTGGAGGCTCACCTGATTAGGTTAGGACCACCCAAAGTAATGTCCTTTTGATAAACTCAAAGTCAGCTGAATAGGACCAGGATTTACATCTATAAAACCTTTGCCATGTAATTTTATTTATGAGAGTGATACATCAGCAAATTAATAGGTCCTGGCTGCAATCAAGGGGAGAGGATTACATGAGTATGTATACCAGCTAATGTCAACTTGGGGAGCTATCTGAAAATTTTTCCTATTACAAGATTGCAGGAGATAAATTAAGGGTACTGCCAATGTTAGAGTAGAATATGTTTAAAATATATTCTAACTGTATTGATGTTCATAATAAAAATTACACAAATTCTTAAGTATATTATGTGAATTTTGTGTATATTTCAGCAGCAAGTTTCTCTTGCTTCTCTATTTACTTGAAGGAAAGTTAAGCTATTTAAAAAACAGTACCTTTATCATAGTTATATCTGGGGATCTGGATTTCTTCTTCTTTCTCTTCCTGCCTCTTCCTCTTCCTCCTCCTCTTCCACTTTCTCCTCCTTTTCCTTCAACCCCAAAGCCCTTGCATATGCTAGGTAAGTACTCTATTACAGAGCTGTATCCCTAGCCACTGGGTTTTCTTGGTACTATAAAATCAGTGAATGAATTAGTCAACCAACAAAGCCAACCACCCAACAAAACAAACTGGAAATAGACTGGGTACTGAAGAGAAAAAATAATATCCAAAATTTTTCTTTTCTTTTCTTTTCTTTTCAGCTTGGGGGGATTATATTTCAGATTTCCTCTGAAAGAAAAAAGGCACCCATCAGAAAGTTCAAACTGTTTTCAGAAATAGCTGTTGAAGAGGAAGAGGAGTGGGTGAGTATGATGCATATTGAGGGAGGAGGGGCAAGGCAATGAAAACATGTGCCTGGTGTTTCTTGGCTCTGTCTGGGTTTAAGCTGTCCTCTTAACTCATGGTGCCATCAGTAGCTGCTTCTTGGAAAGAATTTTAACCTCTTTTACCTCATAGCCAGGTACCACTCTGTATTTCCAACCCAGTTGCAAGGATAACAACCTGGCCAGTACTTCTACAGTACCAACTGTACATCAGGTATTGCTCACAGTGCTTTATGTAGAGTAACTCACTTAGTCCTTACAATAACTCTGAGATATGTGCACTGTTCCTCTCCCCATTTTACATAGGGGAGCACAGAGATTCAGAGAGATTGAATAGCCTGCTTCAGATTATACAACTAGTGAGAGGAAAAGCCTGGGTTAGGATTTGGGCAGCTGCCTCACAGGCCTTACCCTTCTCCACTGGGCCATATCATGTTGTGGGGATGCATTTGGAGCTTTGCCCAGAGGTTGGTGAATACCATCGTTCCCTTTTTTGCATGAGACATCTTTGCATGCAGTGATCTTGTGGTTAACTTCTTTACCTGGAAGCCATGGATGTCTCCACAGTGTCCACAAGTACTTTACCTGTTCTTACTTGGAGAAGACTTGGTATTCTATTATGTTTCTTGAGATTTCTTTGTGGGCAGTGCAGCCTCTGGAACATTTCCATCATTAACAAAGGGAAGAGGTCTAGATAGAGTATTTTTGGTTGCAAGTGACTGAAACCCAAGACAAATGATCTTAAGAATAAAATCATAAATTGGCTTTCATGGATTTTAAGATACTGGGAACTTTCAGAAGAGAGTTCACAGAGGTAGCTCAAGGAGATAGAGTAGTTCACAGTTTTTTAGGCAAGAGAGCCTCAGGGACAATGACCGTGGCCTTATCTCTTGCTGCTTACCTCTGCTGGACCTCATTGTGCTGCCTGACTCTGTCTGCCCTCTCCATGTGGCAGAGAAGATGGCCATCAGTGGCTCCAGTGTGGCATCACCCCATTTTATCCATTCCTACATCAAGATTTGAGCATCACTCTCAGTGAAAAATTCACGTTTATTTCCATGGCTAGGAGGAATGCAGTGTGTGTGTGTCTCTGTGTGTGTGTGTGTGTGTGTGTGTGTGTGTGTGTGTGTGAGAGAGAGAGAGAGAGAGAGAGAGAGAGAGAGAGAGACAGAGATGATCTGATCTGAAGCTGGTCCAGCCAGTGAGCCACCACCTCTGACAGTGCTACGGCTGGGTTCACAGGGAGGAGAATAGGAGCTCTTTAAGGAAAGAGGGTTATGTTTCCAAAGGAATGGAAAATCACTCTCTGTGACCAAATACCTAGCTGGCATAGCCCAATGTGGTAGAGAAACCTTCAACTATAACTTCACTTCCAATGAGTTGTCTGAATAACCCTCTCCCCAATGTTCCTTTGTGTGACATGATTTAAGGGTATGGATCAGGCGGAACGTGAGTTGTGGAACATGGCACAGCGAGATCATAGTGCTGCCCCAGCCACAGAGGCCATAATGGCTATGCAAACCCACAAAGTAAGTATAGATGGAAGTAGAGATTTTCAGTACAGGTACAGGAAAATCTTGTTCCCAGGAGGAGAAAGCTGAAGGAGATGGGGTAAGAATGAGACAGAGGAGTGACATCATGAATCCCAAATTATTGGGAAATAATCCCAAATTATTTCCATTTAAGAGAGTGACAGATACAGCCCCATGGAGCACTATAGTCTGGAGAGTTCACTGAAGCTGAATGGGAAATGTCAGAAGGCCACCTGAGTAGGAGACAGAAGGCGTCCCAACATGTTGACAGGGGTACTTTTCACCTTGCTCAGCAATCAGCAAGAAGAGCCAATAAATTCTGTGCTCTAGTATTGGGTTTTGCTATAATTAACAACCAAGGGCCTGGAGATAATTTAAGCAGGGAAGTGGGGGTGAGGATGGGGAAGGAAGAGAATGCAGTGCATTTAAGAAATACTTCACCAATCTGAATTTGTGGACAGAGTTCTGAGATTTTCTCATAAGACCACACCTCAAAAGGCTCCATCTGGGTAAAATCAAGATGAAATGTTTGCTGGCTGCTTATACCCTGAGGGTGGGATGCTCTTCTTAAGAGCTTCTAAAAGCTTTTGAAGCAAGCTGCTGTCATAAGAAAGACAATAGGATGTTTACAGTTTTCTTCCTTTTCTTTTTTCTTTCTTTCTTTTTTTTTTTTTTGCTAAATTCTGGCTGATGATAATTCAGACCCATGCCTCGACATATTTTTTTTCCCAGACAGTGTAATGCTTGGCCATGTCATGAATTTAGCAAAGAAAAGGAATACATCATTTAAAAAATTTAGTACCCAAAATTTGGGACCCAGAAAATTGGTATCTATGATGAATGCACTTCTAAATCTTTAACATGGTGCCTGTGGGAGGAGGGGTAATGGGAAGGGGATGGAATTCAAATAGCAGCCTGGAGGAATCATTTCGATTACTATGCAAGAAGTTATTGTAATGAGGTCAGTTCTGGTCCTTATGTTATTAGCCGACCAGTGAGGACATAGACAAGGTAGAACAGAAATTAATTAGTATTGTGGGGGCTTTACAATATGAGGTATTCAGAAACTTAGCAAAACTAGGTCTGTGTTCTTAAAAAAAAGATTATAGAGAGACCTTGTTAAAGCACAGAAGGCTCAGCTATTTAAGATGGTGACATACATAGAGGCAGGAATGTGCAGAGAGAAGCTGAAAGGCAGCCAGGCCCTGAAGGAATTTCAGTGGAATTTCTTCACCAGAGGAGTAGTTAATAAATAGAGCAGATTTCTAAGGACAGAAACTAGAACAGCTATTACAAATAGGTTTCTTCCCCCTGTCTTCTCCTTTAAAGAAGAGAGTGATAGGAAGTTGAAGAGGAAAATGTGGAAACAAAGAAAAGCAAGCTTAGCTAGCTCTCCCAGCCACCTCCCCTGCAAAAAAATGTCTGTTCCAGACATTCAAAATGTTGTATCATTTAATAATCATAAAACACTAGGCAGACTGGGCTTTGGGTGTTAGTTTTAGATTAATACTAGATATCATTAAGAGCCACGTGTAACATTATACTTTCCCAAAGTCTGAAATCCCATTTGTTTTGACACGCTGCCAACATTTCTGCTATTTTCCATTGCACAGAAGGGCAGAAAGGAGGGCTAGGAAGTCCTTTTGTGTTCCACAGTCATCTCCCCCGCTGCCTTTGATGTGAGGTGTTCCCTTACAGTCTGATGCACAAAGCCTTATGGGATAAATTTTTTGGCAGGTAGAGTTTGAGACAGGTTTTCACTATGTAGCCCAGGCTATCCTAGACTTTGAGATCCTCCTGCCTCTGCCTCCCCAGTGCTGAGATTATAGGCGTGTGATACCATACCTGGTTTTATTGGACACTTTTCATGTAACGAAAGCTTATGAATCAGAGTGTTTTTGTTGCTTCTGGTTCCCTCTATCAGGTAGGTAGGGATTGTTATTAGCTCATTGTGCATTTGTGTATTTATCTTCAGATTATAAAATGATGACAAAAAGAGAATGAGGGTGTGCATACTATTTGATCAACATGCCTGTTGTTTTATCATTGTGCAGATTTCCTCTCAATTTATCAGTCAAAAACATTTTACCAAGATTCAACTTGGCAAATACCGTTAACTTTAAAATTTGCCAATTAATTCCTGGGGATGAGATTGTTATCCATTGTTGCTGTTACCAGTTCAATTTATGTCCTTCTCACTACCCATTACAAATGAGAGGAATATTTACCTGAGATGTCTTGACAAGGATTCCGGCAGGGCAGGAGCAGAGGGCAGCCACTGTGAATGGGTAAGCTGGCAGGCACGTGGAGTGACTATGTTCCTTACAGCAGTCTTGCCCTTTGGCTCATGGTCACTTCTGGGGTTTGTAGAGATGCAGATTCCTGGGCTAAAATAGATCCATAGAGGTCTGTGGATCTGTCCTTGAGTCAGTCACCCAGGTGATTCTGAGACACAGAGATCTAGAGGAATGGGAAATATAGTTTGAAAGAACAGACAAGACAAGGACTAAGAAGGCAGCCTTGTGAATATTGTTTTTCATGTCAGCCCAAACCTCACAGGGAAGAACAATGGCAAGGGTTATAGTGGTCCTAAGCAGAAGTGGTTTTGTGACACTTCAGTATCTGTGCAGGAGTGAACCGGAACAGGTGACAAGCGGCATCCAGGGAGTGTATTAAAAAGTATAAAACAAGTGATGAACACCCGGGCATGTAACTCAGTGGTAGAGCACTTGCTTGGTGTGTGCAAGTCCCTGGATTTGATCCCTAGTACTGCAAGAAAAAAAAGGTGATGAACAAAACACTTTGACACGATCTGGGTATTAGAGATCATGGTTGCAAATCTGGTGGACTCAAGTACAAAGGAATTTAACAAAAGGCCAGGGAATCAACTGCAGTTTAGAGGAAAGGCTGAAGAGAGAGGTAGACAAAGACAGCAGATCTCTTAGGTAGGGGAGGCCATGGCACTCTGAGCAACAGTCCCTTAGTCTGTGTGCAACGGGAGAGAGGGACTCCCTAAAGGAGCTCACTGTGCAGGCCCTTATTGAAAGTAAGGATGTGAAATAGAGTGGATGTGGTATAGTCCAAACAAACAACCCCCTCAACCAACCAACAAGCAAACCAAACCAACAAAACAAAGTCAATCTCTATATGCTAAAAGCCAGCAATTAGGGGACATCTAGTAAGCAAGATATGGTGGTCAAAGGTCCACAGAAGAATCAGGAATTGCACAGGGCAGAGTTAGCAGGATGGCAGATATCTACCAGTCAAGTGCCATTCTGCTTACCAAAGATCAGAGGGCAGGTTCCTTCTCCTTTGCGCCTGGACTCTTCCCAGTCTGTGATAGTCCCTACTGTGTGAGTCCTCTCTGCTGGGAGTGCCCTCTGCTCTGCATCTTGAGCCCCCCCCTTTACCTTCTAGACTTAGGGACAGGGTGGCTTAGGACAGCCACATCAGCCTATTGTTGGTTAAATAGCCCTTTGTGGATTGGCCTGGGAACCACACCACTATTTAGAATGATATTTTTTTTTCATGGGGAAATTCTCTGAGTTCCAAACACCCCATTGACTGGTGATCTTTTTGAACACAACTGTCCCATCTAGGCTCAGCAGTGGGGTGAGATCACTAGCAGTTGTCAGAGCCAAGTTGGGAACAGCAAACCAAGGCCAGGGCAGGCTGGGGTCAAAAGCTAGGAGCAAGGAAGCAGCTGTGAAGAAGCAGCAGGATTTGGTCAGGCAGGGCTTAGAGACTGCACAGCAGGGAGATGTCCAAGCAAAGGCAGATCAGAATGTCCAAGCATGCGGCTAAATCTAGGACTGGACCTGCTGGGAGAGGGAGCTGGAGGGGAGGGCAGGTGTCCAAGACGGATAAAATGGGGTCATCTCTCAGAGGCTGGAACCACACTATGGCATTGCCACAGTGTCACCATCCCCCCAACCCCCAAGTTTGCCTGCTTAGAGCTAAGGAGCATGGCTTCTTCATTCTCACCTCTGTTCCACTCTGTGACACACAGTGCCCAGGGCCAATAGGAATAGGGCAGCCTGTCCAAGAGCCCAGGTTTGGGTTGTTGGTAGCATCCCTGGCGCAGGCATTTCCCAGACCCAGGTCCCTTGGCTCACTGCAGAGACACCCTGTTGCTGCATTTCTCTCCCCACAATTGTATTTCTGCTCTCACCATATTCCTTTGCAAGCTCCACAGAAGGAAGTCCTAGGCCAATGCCTTCATTTCCTGCCTCATGTGCTCATAAAATTGAAGGAAATGACATTAAGGGGGATAAAGGTGTTCAAACTGGAGGAAGCCTAGGTGAAAGTGGTGGTGTTGCAAATATATTGCCAAGTGAAGGGGACTTCTCAAGAATTCCAGGGCTCCAGAAGCTTCTAATCAAAAAGGATTGACCATAACAGCAGTATGGAAACAATCCAAATGCCCATATACTGATGAATAGATGAATGGGTAAATAAAATGTAGTATTACCATATAATGGAATATTACTCAACTACAAAAAGTAATGGAGTACTAATACATGCTATATACCATGGATGAACCTTGAAAAATGTTATCGGAAAGAAAAAAAACTAGTCACAAAAGTCTACATATTCTATGACTTCACTTATATGAAAGGTTGAATGGGCAAATTCATGGAGATAGAAAGTAGATTAGTTGGTGCCAGGGTTGAGGGAAGTGTAGAATGATGACCAACTTCTAATGGGTACAAGGTTTCGTTTTGGACTAATGAAAATATTCTGGGATTAGACATTGGTGATGCTCACACAACCTCTTGAATAGGCTAAGAAACACTGAACAGTACACTTTAAAGTTTTATGATATATGAATTATATCTCAATATATTTTTAAAAAAAGATTGAATTGACTTTTAAGGAGGAGTTGCTTTCACCTCCACCTGCTGCTTTCAGAGGTTGGATCTTCTACTGTTCTGTCCAGCTGCTTCAAGTACATGTGGCCTGGGGGACTTTGCAGAGAATTTAGTATAAGTTATTGAGTAAACACTTCTGAAAGACATATGTGTTTCATGTTTGGGAAATGCATTCATATGGTGACAGGGAGACAGGGAGAGAACTTTGGCCTCCAACAATCTCTTCAGCTTCTCCAAAGCTACATCCAATGGTAAGAATATTAAACAGCAAAGTAAAAATATACTACAATATAGAAATTCTGATAGAAGTACAGCTAAGTGTTTTCAGACAGCTTACCATTTTATTGGATTGATTACACACAATCCAGGTAAAACAGGTTTTCTAACCAAATACAGTTTCATTTGAAATCATCTGAATCATCTTTTCATCCTATTTCTCCTGGGAAGTCCCTCTCATGTGGAGTGTCTGACATGGCTGTGCTGTGATCCTGACCTTGCTTATCCATCCATGCTTTTGGAATGCTTGATCTGGGGCTGCTATGTCTATGACCTCATTCCAAATTCTTCTGATGATTGAATATGCTTAAATGGGTGTTTTTCCTTGGCCCATCATTAGTAAGAATTTGGCTGGTAAGGAAGGCTCACATTCTGAATTAAACAAATACTTTGTTTAAGCAGAACACAGGAGGTCAGAAGTCGTGGGTCTTTGCTCACTGTTTGTCCAGGTGGTGTTTGGAGTTGAAAGAAGGAAAACTTGGGCTGTAACTCATAGCTCCTAACCTGCCTCTTCTAGTTCTCAATGACAGGAAATTGCTGACTGATGTTTTTAGGAGAAAATAAGAGAATAAATGCAAGAGAGCAGAATGGTAAGTAGTAGAGGAGAGAAAAACAAGGCATATGATAGAGTGATGTGAAATCAGAAGCATGGAGATTGAAAGATGGATCACATTGACATTTGCAGCATGATTCTCTACTTGACATTCTCTTGAAAGTTTTTGACTGTAGCAGAAACTAAAAAATATATTTCATGTCATGACCCAGGAGACACATACCTATATGTGTACTAAGTATATAGGTTCACCTAACTGATCCAAAAGTTTCATGCAGCAGGCCTTACCTCTACAATATGTGACACAATTCTATTGTGTTCTATTCTTCCATTGCATTCCATTTTTAAAAATTCTGTTTGTGATCTACTAAGTGGATTGTGAGCTGGGATTTAGCTCAGTTGGTAGAGCGCTGCAGTCTCTGAGGTTCTGAGTTCAATTCCCAGCACTGTAAAAATGGGAGAAGGACCTGGCAATCCACTCCCAAGGCAATCCTGAAACAGTCAGCCATTGAAAACCCTATAAGTGTCACTATGAGTCAGATACCGACTCGAGGGCACCTAACAACAACAACAACAAGTGGATTGTACAACATACTCATGGTTCAAGATACCGACCTTGACACTCATTGCTCTTGTCTATATTTTTCTTTAAAAGGATCACAAACCCTAACTTATTGTTTGCTCAGTTCTAGGAGAGCTGCTGCTGAGTTTTTATTACCTTAGCTGGCTCCTAAAGAGTAGTCTGGAGAGAATTGCTCTGGTCGGATATTCCCAGGAAGCAGAGTCAAGCACCTCTAAGAGGTCCAGGCACTGTGTCAGCTGTGGCTCCCACAGACTTCTCTTTGTGGTTGTTCTTCCTTTATCTTTGTTGTCATTCTTAAGTCCTCTTAAAAATTAAGCAGGCTAAATCACTGCTAGTTGATGTTAGCCAGCCTTTAACTTAAGCCACTTGTATGGTAGGGACAGAGAGGCTAGTGGTAGAAGTGGGGCTTCAATATAAATCTAATACAATGAACTCCTTCTTACCAAGGATGACTGTGCAACCTGTGAGCAACAGAGACCAATACTGATGCCCAATGTGGCACTACTCCACAAGAAGAACTGCTCTTGTTGGTGACAAGTCGACTATATCAGGCCACTGCCCTCTTACAAGTCACCAGTTTGTGTCCACAGGGATGGATACATATTCTGAGTGTGAGTTAACCTTTCCTATCTTCTGAACCAAAGCCACAGCCACCATCCAGGAACCTGTGGAATCCCATGTAATACAACATCTAACCAGAGGGCTCCAAACAACATAGCATTTAACCAAGGAACTTACCCTATAGTAGAAGAGCTGGAAACAGGTCATGGCTACTGAATCCACTCAGTGGAATGTTGCATTTATCATGAAGTTGTTATTGTTAGATGGTGTCAAGTTGGGTCTGACTTGTAACGACCCAATGTACAACAGAAGAAAACACTATCTGATTCTGTGCCAGGCATATGATCTTATTTATGTTTAAGCCCATTGTTGCAGAACTGTGTCAATCTACTTGAGGGTTTTCCTTTTTTTCATTGACCTACC
Source organism: Pedetes capensis (assembly GCA_007922755.1). Lineage (NCBI taxonomy): Eukaryota > Metazoa > Chordata > Mammalia > Rodentia > Pedetidae > Pedetes > Pedetes capensis. Next base: position 79 of record VMDO01011935.1, on the reverse strand, counting down.
ACTCTCCCAAACATAATGTACTTCTCCAGGGATTGGTTCCTCCTGACTTGTCCAAAATACATAAGACATAGTCTAGCGA
>VMDO01011934.1:0-64373 GCA_007922755.1 Pedetes capensis | reverse complement strand
CCGACTCATAGCGACCCTCTGTACAACAGGGGAAACACTATTGTCAGTGCTTCTCTGCTGTTCATAGGGTTTTCAATGGCAGATTGATTTTTGGGAGGGGGTTGCCAGGTCCTTCTCCCAAGCCTACAGCTTCTGGTGTTCCCAGGAGGTCTCCCATCCAGGTACTAACCAGGCCCGACCCTGCTTAGCTTCGGAGATCTGACGGGATCGGATGCCACAGGGCTACAGCTGCAGGCATACATATGCATGGTAAAGACATCTACAGGATTCCTTCTTAAGAGGCCCATGTTCATGTGTCAAACACGTACTATTAAACTCACTAGTTTTGTTCCAATCTGAAATTTTTCGCGACTAGGCCAAAGACCTGGCTTAACCAGAATAGGGTCCCCACTAGGGAACCTCCTTATGCTAGGTGGCAGCACTGAGCTGCACTTCTCTGCTGCACACTGCTGACAAGCTCACACTCTTATCCTGGCCAGGTATACCCCATTATGAAAACTTGCATCTGCCATACTTACATAGCAATGTTTTTGCCTTCAGGATGAATGATGAATGTGTAAGGTTTTACAATTCAGGCACTATATTTGACTGTGCTCTCCTGCTATTCATAGGGTTTTCAATGGCTAATTGTTTTGGGAGTGGGCTCTGGGTTCCTTCTTCCTAGTCTGTATTAGTCTGGAAGCTGAGTTGAAACCTGTCCACTATGGGTGGCCCTGCGGGTATCTGAGATACTAGAAGCATAGCTTTCAACATCACAGCAACATACAAGTCCCAGCACATGACAAGCTGACAGACATGTGAGGGACTCCTAAGTATACCGAGTTCATTAAAACTTCATTGTTCCACATGTAACTGTCAGTATCATTTTACCAAATTTACTTTGCGATATTCTTAAAGAATGCTCGCAATACACACAAAGCTGATATGTAAAATTTACCTCTATTTCATGATACACGCCATCAAAGTAAAACGTGAGGAGGAATAAAAACATTTTATCTGTGTATTCAGAATCACACACAAGTTACCTTTACAGTTCAATTTACTATATATAGAAATCATTTGGGTTTTATATTTTCAGTTAGATTTTGAAGTGAGATTACATTATATAAAAAGATTTTACATTAATTCAATATTTTTTAGCATACCAAATTGAAATACATAGGTTCAAACTTCAGATTTATGGCAAACAGTCTCCAAATACAATACAAGACATTTCTTAAAGTCACCACATCATTCACAAGTGATATTTGCAACTCTGAGCTGTTTCATATTCAACAGCTCTCCTATGTAGATGGCAAAATTGATATGCCATGAAGTTCAAGGACTCAAAGTTGTACCATCTTTAAAAAGTTTGGCATTTCTGGACCACCACAACAATGCACAACATAGTTAGAAGGTAGGGAATAATTCCTCCTCCTTGTTACAGTTTAAAAAAAAGTTGCATGGTAGCCTGGAATTTTGCATAAAACCCCGTATTATACCTTGGAAAAGTCCAAGGGCATCTAGATGACAATTGATTGGGGCCCTACATTTTTTAATTAATAGAACCCATGATATTCAAATGGGCATTAATCAAATCAAAAATTATTAAGCACCTACTGGTTTGAGATTGAAATTAGAGATTCATGATCATAATTTCTTTCTACCTTGATATCAAGGTGTTAAAAACCAGCTATTTAAGTGCATTCCAAACTTCTCCTATGTAACACAGGTAGAATTTTCTGTCTGTTGGCACCAAAGTGAAGTCACATTTCCTCTTGGGAGACAGAAATTCCACATATGAACATAGAGTAAGTTAGGAAGAAAATGACCCCTGTAGTTTATTACTGTTGTGATTCTGAGATCTAGGATTACTACTATATTAGCAGTGAACAAAGCAAATTCCTGGCAAAACTGTCAGGTTAGTTATGCTAACTCCCTTCCCCAACCACAAGATTTTAGTATGAAAAGAATTTAAAGTAATTACTAAGCTGAACAAATGGGAAGTAACAGGAAACTAAAGGAATAGTCCAAACCCATAACAAAAAAGATCCTAAATTTGAAATCATTGCAACTGAGAATTAAAGAAAGTAAGTGTGCTTCACCCCAACCCCCTCCCCACTCTTAAATAGTCCGTGCAAAAGAGCATCAGATTTCTGGATATAGATGTAAGCCTTTCTTCAAATTTTAGTGCTCTGCAGTTCTCCGCAATTTTATTTCCCTCCCTCCCCAAGTTTATTCAAAGTATTTAATAGAATCTTCCATATCAGCTGAGAGATTTGCAATTCAAAGATTTACTAAGGTACTCTATGCATTCTATCTATACAGTAATACCTACTAATTATTACAATTGATTTATGCAGGATTAACATTTTTGGTGTTAAAAGTTGTTAAACATCATGCTTACTGCACAGTAACTCTCCATAATGAATCTGAACTTCACAATGATTTACCACTTAAATTACTAATTAAATAACTGAAAAAATATACTAAGCCAAACTAAACTTAAATGGGCTATAAAGAAAAATAACCTTCAAAACAGACCATATACACATCTATTTCAAAACTACCTTTGCTAGCTAGCCCCTTTCCCAAAGTTTTAGCCTGAAAAAAACAGTAAAATCTACACAAAATTTTATTGCAATCATACAAGAGTTACATTAGGTCAAATACAACAAATAACTATGATGCAATTTTACATTTATTAAACTACAGTTCAAAGCACAAATTTACACATTCTAAATATACTAGACATATCTAATGAAGTCACACTGGTCTTCCACTGACATTTGATATATCTGAGTGAAAGACATTAACTTTACAAGACTTTTTAACACGAATCCTTAGTATAAAAACTGTGTACTTGTATGTAAACGGTTTAATGGGGAACCCAATTAATGGGCTTCCATCTCCACTAAGTCATCCATTTTGTTGCATATTTTATTTTAAACACTTAAGGGGTAGGACACACTGGTAAGTTTAAATCTGGATACATTATCTATATTTCCCATTACCCCCAATGAATTATAGATGAAAATTGATTTTGTCTGGTCCCAAATATCTATAACTATTAATTTGTTTCCAAGAGAATTATAAAGATTGTTTGAATTTTTTTTGCACACTGGAATGTAGACCAGACAAGCTTAACCTGCGACTTCAGATCTAAAGAAGTATTAATGCCTGTTTAAGCTTCAGCGGGAAAGCTGTTTTCTTGGCTCAGCTGAATGCAAGAAGGTGCAAAGAAGTAGTTCTTCATCATTATGTCTGAAGTAATTCCAGCATCTTGCATTTCATACCTACACATAAACAAGAAATAAGCAAAATTCTGAATTAAAGCCTTTGCAAAGATCACACAGTCACATAATGGAGAATGAAATAGGATTGTAAGTAGTCTTCAAATAACCCTTAAAAGACTAACTGTTTATTACTTTAATGTATGCATTTGTTACAGAAGTTACTAGCAAATCAAAAATATCACTTCAAATATCCCATTTGCTATAAAATAAAATCACGTTACCAATCTCTGAATGACATCATGTAATAAATAGCTGGTCTCTGAAAATCATTAAAAGCAGATGGTTCATGGAAAGAATCTGCTCCCATGTTATCAAAGATAAGCCAATCTCCCACATTCAGCTCAGGAAGAAGACAGTTTTCCACAATCTGATCAAGTTCATCACAGGATGGACCCCAAAGGCTGCTTATAAACAGAGGCTCATCTTCCTTGTATTTCTGTAGGAAAAGAAAACATGTAAAGAAAAAATTAAGTTTTTACTCAAACTCTTGAATTTGTGGGGGTATCAGAAACATTTTTCACTATCTCAGATCTCACTGGTTTACAGGAGGCCTGGGTAGGGCAGGGCCAGGCATAAGGAAGAATAGCATCAGTAAAGCCTCAATGGTAACATTAACACACAAGGCAACAAATTGAAGGGGCTGAGCCAGAAGAACATGAATCCTCAAAAAAGGGCATTTTTTCCATCCTGAAGTGTTCTTCAAAAAATTGGGATGCATCTCATAAACAACAGCTAGGAGCAAGACGTGGTGGCACACACCTATAATCCCTTCAGAGGCTGAGGCAGGAGGACTGAAGAACTCAAAGCCTCCTGGGGCTACATATAGTGAGACCCTGACACATACCCCCAAAACAGCTAGGGTCTTTCTTTTTCTTTGTGTGCCAGAAACGTATTGCTCGAGATTGAATTCAGAGCCTTTACAAATGGTTAAGCATGGGTTTTAGCACAGAGCCACATACACCCAGTCCCTACAAGGAAGTTTTTAAAAGCTAAATAAGTTTTGGCATTATTTGTAATAAAACTTGCCTTGTGAACCTCTGGAATGGTATTTAAGTCCTCAGACAGTTTACTTGCAAAAGAACCATAAACACCATCATTCATGTAATACATGAAGGCTGGTTCATCACTCCTGGTTTTTTCTACTAAAAACAGAAAGATGAATTCAGTAAAATGTCTAATACAGTCTAACAAGCATTACCAGATAGACTTAGTATCTATAAAACTAATATAATTTTTACATTTTTCTTAATATTTAAGCTTAAAAAAGGATTACTATATACTGACATACCTTAAAATAAAACAGCCTAAAAAACTGAACACACTTCACAAAAGATGATGACCAATGGAACATATGAAAAAGTATTTTACATCATGACTATTCAGTAAATAACACTAAATCCACCATGACCTACAACCACACCACACACCTATTTACTGGATAACCTTTGCAAAAATATCAGTGAAGGTGGGGAACAATCACAACTCACATGTACACACTGTTAGTGAGAGGGTAAAATGGTATGACCACTGTGAAACCTGGGGGTTTTGCTGTTTTTGTGGCCCTGGGAATCAAACCCAATGCCTTCCACATACTAGGCAAACACACTACCACTGTGCACAACCCTACCCCCATTGTAAAACCTTTGAAAACATCTATTCTATGACCAGCATTTCTAGTCTAGTCAGCACAACTAATATTAATTTCTTAGACTCCACAACAATGAACCACGGCTCTGAGGAGAAATGGCTGATTACAGGACCAAGAGAGGGAAAGGATAAAATGAACCTGGAACATCTTGATGTACCAGAAACTAAAGAAGTGTTCTGAGAATAATTAGGCATGTCAAAGGACTCAAACCTGTGACAGCAAAATAAATAATGAAAGCAATAGATTATATAACCTCCTGAATAGCCACAAATCTCAACTAATACATACATGTATGAGATGTAAAGCTATTCTTTAAGTAAAGGCCAACTAATATAGGCTGAACAATAGATTATAAATTCACTAATAAATGTTAAAACAAGGTATAAAGTCAAGTGGAAAACACTCCTTTATGTGATCTCAAATTACCTTGCGACTTCACAGTGCAGAAATCTACCTGATATCACCCTGATGAGGTGATCAAAACAAGCATCAAAAAATAACCATCTAGGAGCTAGGCGGAGTGGCACATACCTGTAATCCCAGCAGCTTGGGAGGCAGAGGCAGGAGGACTGCAAGTTCAAGACCAGAGGCAGTGTGCACAACTTAGCGAGACCCTGTCTCAAAAAGTTAAAAAGGGCTGAGGGTACAGCTCAGTGGTCCAGCACTTGGAAAGCATGCAAGCATGAGGCCCTGGGTTCAATCCCCAGTACAACAACAACAACAACAACAACAAAAACCCACAAAACCACCCACCCAGCACTATCAGTATTCAAACAGACCAGTACTGTGTACTTCTCAATATATACTGAGATAAAGACAGTACCACTTGGTGGACTTCCTACCAAAAATGCATAACCTGAATCTAATCATCTAATCATGTAGAAGCATCAAGCAAATTTAAACCGAGACACACAAAACTGCTCTTCAAAAATATTAAACGTGCTCACTTAGGCAGCACATATACAAAAATTGGAACAATACAGAGAAGATTATTAGCATGGGGACCCTGACACGAAAACTCGTGAAGCATTCCATTTTTTTAAAACTCAATCCTCCCTAGCCCCAAAATCAAACACAAAGGAGAAATAACAACTGTATTATGTAGTCCTGAATTGGATTCTAATTAAGGAGAAAATAAAAGCTATAGAGGACAGTCCTGGGTAAACTTAATATTCCTATGGACTGCAGATTAGTCTGCAGTGAAAAAAAAGGACTCACATTCATGTCAACTGTATTTTCTACAGTGACACTGGGCAATAGACTAGTGCCTTTTTGTTGGATTGAAAGGACTTCATTTGGCTCATGTTATAAAAAAAGAGGGCAGATTCTCCTTCTGATCTGAGGCAAGAGAAATAACAGAGATAACAATAAAATAGTAAAGTTGAACAAGGGATGGATACCAATCAGATGGTGGAAGTTTACCTAAAATACATGCATATCTAAACATCAGTACTGAAAGAGATTTTAAGTTTAAATATTAAGAAAAATGGAACCTTGGCTGTCTTGAAAAAGCTCCTCCTGCTGCCTACAGCTGGCTGAAATCCACTTACAACTTTATGACCACCTATTTATCTCCAGACTAACTGGAATTATCTACTCATAAAAACAAAACTATAAACTTTATAACTTACCTCCAGAGGAAAATTTATCATTTTCAACAACTTTCTTAGCAATGATATTAACTGCAAGTGTAAATGCAGAAGACACATAGTAGCTTCCAGGTTCTGAAATTATCTTAATGCCAGAGCCTTCAGGAAAGTAGATATCCAACAGAGGGCTGATAACATGATTAACCTATGGATTTTAAATTGAATGCTAGATTACAAGATTCTCAATATTAAAGAAATTGACAGCTATTGACTAAGTTTCTTAGGAAAATTAAGCAGCTCCTATTATAGATCATGAAGATTAGCTATTTAATAGGTATCTTTAAGCAATTAATTAGGCAGGCTTCAAGTCGAAGTTTACTTTGTAACTATCACAATGGCATTAATTAAAAAAACATAGTACTGTACTAAATTGCTAGTAACTGACGCAAAACTCTAAACCATTGTTTCTAGGTATTACAGAATGAGGGAGGGAAGGCTGAGCATATGGCAAAAAGGAGTGATATGCATCTAGCTATTTCAGCTTAAGTTTTCTTAACTCATGAGTTCATTTGTGATATCAAGTACACAAACACAATTGAGACAAAATTTTTTGTGGGGTCGGGGATGTAACCCAGTGGTAGAATGGTAGAGTTTACACAGCATGTGTGAGGCCAAATTTGACGCCTAGTATCATAAAAGAAAAAAATCTTTTGTGATAATGTAACAGGGTTCAAAGAATTTCAGACTTTCAAAGTTAGTGAAGTCTTCTCAATTCCTGTTCATTTTCTTAGATAGATGCTAGACTTTAGTTTCCGCTATTATAAAAATCTTGATTTTTATAGACCCACTGATTTATAGACACACCAATTACATTGCAAAGAAAGTAGATTATTCCAATGTATCCATCCACTGAAAACAATTTACCTCTTCCAATTGAAATTCAGTTCCTGTGAAGCCTCCACCAATGTCTAACATGTTCATTGTAAAACCAAATTCTCCCTAGAGGATTAAAAACAAAATTCCACTGTGTTCAAAAGTGTAATGGATATGGGAACAATTCAAATCCCCTCTTCCCAGAAAGGTAAATATCTCTTCTGACGTTTAGTACATCAAATTCTTTGGTTTTTATTTTATTTTCTGAGACAGAGTCTTGCCATGTGGCCTAGGCAAGCCTTGTATACAGGGTCCTCCTGCAGACATGCACCACCATAACTACTTTCTTTGGTTTTTATTGAAACAGATTAATTCAATGTTACATATATTATCATCTCCTTGATCTTATTTGTGCTCTTTTAGACATAGTAAAGAAATTACTATTTCACTTATTTAACCACTTGACCTGAATCTTTTTCTATTATTAATAATGAGGTATGTGTCATATTGGTATAATGAGCATACTGCACACTGGTAGAACATACTGAGTCTTAGTCTTAAATAACATACTGGTAAGCCCGGCGTGGTGTCACATGCCTGTAATCCCAGCGGCTTGAGAGATGGAGGTAGGAGGATTGCAACTTCGAGACCAGAGGCAGTCTGCATAATTTAGCAAGACCCTGTCTCACAAAAGTGAAAATATGGGCTGTGGGTGCAGCTCAGCGGTCTAGCACCTGCAAAGCATGCAAGTGCAAGACCCTGGGATCAACCCCCAGCATCACACAAAAAAACCCATTATGGCTTAAAATATCAAAATGATTTAAAGAAAGTACTTACAGCCATGTCAAACACACACCGAGCATCTGATAGAGCATGTACATATACTTGAGATTCTTTGCAAGCACTTGAAATATGAAATCTGAAAGAAAAATAATAATAAATTTAAAGCAGCCTCAAGTTTTTAAGGCACTTCCTATAATTTCTTTCAATTATCATTCACCATACTGACAACATGTGCATACATGCTAACTTCATCTTTTTTTGTTTGTTTTTAAGTTTTTTGAGACAAGGTCTTACAATGTAGCCCAGGCTGGCTTTGAACTCAACTATGTAGACCAGGGTGGCCTCAAACTCACAGAATGCTCCTGCCTCAGTCTCCCAAGTGCTGGGATTAGAGTCATGTGCCACCAACCCTGAATTTTAAATTTTAATATAAGAGTAGCATCTAAAGCAGCCTTTTTTTTTTTTAAGGACAATGTTTGAATAATCCAATGAGCATTTTAAATAATTTAGGCATCAGTTACGTTTCAAGGCTATAAAATAGGGCATGCATTCATGAATACACGGTAAAATAAGAAGTACCAAACATATGAGATCACATAATCTTTAATGTGGAAACTCAATTTTATCTGACCAAATACAAAGTGTCTATTGTGAAATAAACATAAATAAACATTAATTCAGCTGAGTAATAGTCACACTGATTAGTATTACTTCTTAGTGATACTTAAAGAATAGAATGCTGGAGCTGGGCCCTGTGGCGCACGCCTGTAATCCCAGCGGCTCCGGAGGTGGAGGCAGGAGGATCACAAGTTCGAGACCAGAGGCAGTCTGCATAATTTAGTGAGACCCTGTCTCAAATAAAGTAAAAAAATGGGCTGAGGGTGCAGCTCAGTGGTCCAGCACTTGCAGAGCATGCAGGCGTGAGGCCCTGGGTTCAACCCCAAGTACTGCGGGGGGATACAATGCTGGTAGGTGCTGTGGTGCACGCTTGTAATCCCAGCAACTCAGGAGGCAGAGGCAGGAGGATCGCAAGTTTGAGACCACAGGCAGTCTGCGTAATTTAGTGAAAGCCTGTCTCAAAAAGTAAAAAAAACGGGCTGGGCATGCAGCTCAGTAGTCCAGCATTGGTGAACCATGCAAGCTCAAGGCCCTGGTTTCAACCCCCAGTACAAAAAAAAAAAAAAAAAAAAAGAATACAATACAATACAATACAATATAATGCTGGGCACTGTGGCATGTATCTGTAATCCCAATTAACTCAGGAGAGAAGGCAGGAGGATTGTAAGATTGAGGCTAGAGGCAATCTGCATAACTTAGTGAGACCCTGTCTCAATGTAAAATATTTTAAAAGGGGCTAGGGACAAAGCTCAGTGGTAAAGCACGTGCAAAGTATACATGAGGTCCTGGGTTTATCCCCTAGTATGAGGGAAAAAAAAAAAGGCATCAGAATAGAAAATACCAACTTAACTGTGCTTGTGTACAAAGAGGCATATATACAATAAGCTATATATTCGTGTTAACATTTTAAAAAGCAAGACCTTTCTACTGAAGTGAGACTAGCAACAGACCAGTAACCCAGAAAACCTGAGGCTTTGTGTTACATGTTCTTTTAGTTCTGAGGCTGTGATCAAATTATTAAACCTTTGTGTCTTGTTTCCTCAGTGAAAAACTGAAAGGGTAAAACAAAATCTGATTTATCGACGTACCCTAAGGGATTAAGAGGAAAAATCAGATGAAAAACAAATGAAATCTACAACTTATGGAAAAAGTATATTTGCTTTTTCTGAACTAAAAAAATACACGTTATGTATACTAAAAATTGAAAGTTGAATTGTAGATTTCATGTAAATGAAGCCTTAAACCAGAAAGGCAGATTATCACCAAAAAGTGAAGTTTAAAACAAATACTCACTTAACCCCAATTATTTGGACATCAAGTTCCTTAGCACATTCCAAAAGATGCCTACAGCTCTTCAGTGTAGTACCAAACTTCATGTTACCCTCTTCACCTCCAATATTATCTTCTGTTGCAATATGTAGTAAGACCCTAAGAGAAGGGGAAGATGATTGGGGCAGAGTTGGTTTACATCATCATCAGCACATGTGAAGCCTGAAGATTGTAGGAAGTGTGTTGATTATGTTGTCAGTGCTCTCAAATCCAGCGATGGATGAATCAAGTGAACCTAATGAAAAACAATCCTGTATAGAGAAAAAACTAGCAATTAGGGCCTAAGGCATGAAGCTTAAAAGGAAGGGATTTTGGAAAATTCAGCAAGTTAAGACTCAGTTGTAGCAGCAAAAGAGTCTGTTGGGCTCTGTAATGAAAGATGACATTACTTTCAAATGAAGTCCATCAGTCCATAAATCCACCTAGAAAGACTAAATTGAATAGCAATGCCATCAATGTCTCTCAATAAAAATATTAGGGCTTTAAGCATCAAAGTTCCCAGATTTTTCTAGCTAGTTAAACCTTCACATTTCTCTAAACATTCTTTGTTAATCTCTTACAGCTTAGTAGGTTTCTCACATGAAAAAACCTGGGATACTTTCCATTTCTGCATTATCAGGAATTAAATAATTATAAACTGCTAAAAACTACAAATACATAAATGCTAATTGTAAACCTGCCCTTCCAAGGAAGTGCTGACAAATGATAAGCCAAGTCTGATAAAAGCAAAATTACTCTACGTAATGGTACAATCTGCTTTGTCAGAAATGTACCGTTCAGTTTATAATCTAACACAGTAAATACCCCAAGTCAAAGCTCAACTTCTGAGGATCATAAAGCAGGCACACTTTTCAGAAAAACAAATGATGTTTATAATATTCCCCAAAAGGCCTTTATCTAAAGGTTTCAATTTTATACATTTTTTTAGGAATAACTTATAACATGGCTATTGCCCTAATTTGACAGTCACACCAAACTTTCTTCCTTGAGTTAAAGATCTAAAGAACATATCCCAAATTTCCCTTATATTATTCCAATTCCATACAGAAGATCAAAGGTATGCAGTCAGTAAAATGGTAGTAGTATTTTCCAAGAAGGAACTCTAAGATTAAGTTATAACACACACCACTGCTCTACCAAAAATGCTCCTCCTCCTCAGGCTAAAGACAAACTCAATCCCTAAGTAGTAATGATAATATTTTGAAAAATTTAGTTTTATACTTACTTGGCATTTGGATGATTACGTGCAATCTTCTTCAATTCAATTTCATTGTCACATGTCATGATATTTACTCCAACTTTTGCTGCATACTTTATCTGAGAAACTTGCTTGCAAGGACTTATGTAAATAATATTTTCAGGAGATACGCCCAATTCTTGCACTAAAGCCATTTCACTCTGTGAAAACGATTTTGAACACTGTCATCTAAAGGGTAAAATTTTTATTATTTTTCATTTGATTACCACCTTACACTCCCCCCCACCCGCCCACACCACCCCTAGTGCTGGAAAATAAACAAATCAGGGCCTTGTGCATGCTAGGCAAGTGCTCTACCACTGAGCTGTACTTCTAGCCTCATTAATTATTTAAAAATTCCATTCAAATGTTAAGACCTTGCAGTTGCTCTCCTACTGGTATGGGTAGCTAGAAAGTTACAGTGATTTTTAAATGTTGCCACTAGTAAAATAAAAAAAAAAAAAAAAAAAAAAAAAAATAATATAAAAAATACTGCCAGCTACTGTGGTACATGCCTATAATCCCAGCAATTTGGGAGGCAGATTGTGAATTCGAGGCCAGATGCAGCCTGCATAACTTGGTGTGACCCTGTCTCAAAACATAAAAAGTGGGCTGGTAGCTTGGTGGTAGAACAGTTTACAAACTATGCATTGAGGCCCAAGGTTCAGCCCCCTAGCACCAAAAAAACAAAACAAAACAAAACAAACAAACAAACAAAAAAACCCCAAAAACCAACCCCGCCCCAAAAAAAACACTTACTTTGCTGGAACAAGCAAATCCAGTTCCAAGAGCTGCCAAAATCTCAAGTACAGCTGGAGTAGAGTTGCACTTCACTGTGTAAAATGGCTTTATTTGAGCCACCACATTCTGCCATTGACTATGCTTCTTCACAATCTTTCCAAGATCTCCCACAAAAAATGCATTTTTCCCTGTCTTTTATGGTTATGAAAAATAGACAAGATTAAAGAACCATTGAAAGTAGACTGTCATAAAAAGGAAAGCCCTCACCCGCTTCCTTACATACACTAGCACATTTAATGCTTAAGAGCAATGAAACTAAATCTAGTAAACACTAAAGGAAAATCTAAACACATTTGACTTTTTAAACTTGACTTCCTGCTGTGCTACGCTGGCATATAAAATAACCTATTCTTCACGTTTTTGTTGTTGTTATTATTGTTTTTAGCAATATATCTTAAGGGTACGGGATGGTGGTGGAAGGTGCGTAAAATTGGATCAGGTTGAATTTATTGATATGGATTCCATATGCAGATATTGCAATATGGGTTCAATATCCAGAGACTGTAGTTTCTTTGTGTAGCCATACCACCCTGGCCTCTGATCTTGTCAAATCTTGGAAACTAAACAGAGTTGGGCCTGGTTAGTACTGGGATAACAGACTGCCTAGGAACACCAGGGACTGTAGACTTGGGAGAAGGACCTGGCATCCCACTCTGGAAACAATCAGCCATTGAAAACCCTATGAATAGCCGAGAAGCACTGACAATAGTGCTAGGCATGGCACAGTGTCAGGTAGTATTTTGTCTGTTGTACATAGGGTTGTTATGAGTCAGATCCGACTTGATAGCACATAACAACAACAGTTTGGGGGGCTGGAGTAGCTTTAACGATTTACTTGGTTGACTGACCAAAATCTGGATAAAAATATGGCCTACACTAAATAAAGCTGAAATGTCAAAACTTCTATGGTGTGGTGTAGAGCAGGAATAAACTTTTTGTAAAGAGCCAGATAGTAAATAATTTAGGCTTTGGGATAAAGGGGGAAAGAGGATATTATGTAGGTTATTAAATAACTAGGGAGAAAATTCCTACTTCCCCACTCCTAGCCTGCCTGAATGGAACATACCGGGGGTGAATAGATTTGGGCTCATTTGCCAGTTAGATGTAGACATTCTTGGGAGGAAAAGCTGGTGGCCCAAAGGAATAGGAGACTGCAGTGGGAAAGGCATGAGGGCAGGCCCTGTCATGATCCTGCCTCATTCCCCTGAGTTCAGGCCTATACCACCACACTCAGCCTGGGTAAGCCTTTCTTATTTTTATAATTTATTTATTTAACAGACCAACTACAAAGGAAACATTCATGCCTAACTCCCACATACAAGTGAAAACATGCAGTATTTCTTTTTCTGGGTCTATCTTAATTCACTTAAGGTCATGATCTCCAAGTCCTTACTTAGCTGCAAATCTGAGTTTTTTTAAGGACTGCCTCATTGTATAGGCCAGGCTGACCTCAAACTTGTAATCCTCGTGCCTCAGCCTCTAAGTGATGGGATTACAGACATTTGCCACAACACCTAGCTAATTGTAGTGAATTTCTATTTCAGAGTCTATTGCCTCAATTTTATTTCTTGGTAGGTGAGCAAAGGAGATCTAGTTCTTTCCTTGCTATACCCACTTTTAAAAATAGACCTACTTTAGCAGCTCAGGAAATAATTTCCTAACACAGAGAGCAGAATCCACAATAAACAAAACAAGGTATTTATTTCCAATAAAGACACCTATTAAATTGGACTTAGTGGCACACACCTATGATCCCAGTACTCAAGGGGTTGAGACAAAAGATTGAGTTCAAGGCCAGCCTTGGTGATATAGAAGACAATGTTTTAACTTTCCCTATCTTCCCCACAAAAAAACCTCTGCACAATAAAATAGTACAATAAGAGAACAACTTCACTGGGAAACATTTTTTAAGAAAACAAAGTTGTTAGTCTCTGTCAATAGAGATGACAAAACTAGATTTAAAAAAATATGTAACCTGGCTGTCGTGGTACAAGCCCGTAATCCTAATGACTCAGGAGGCTGAGGCAGGAGGGCTGCAGGTTACCAGAGGCAACCTTCACAATTTAGTGAGAACCTATCCTGAGATTAAAAAATACAAAGAGACTGGGGGTAAACCTCAGGGGTAGAACACTTGTCTAGCTTGTATAAGGCTCTGGGTTCAAATCCCCAGTAATGAAAAAGAGCCAGGTGTCCAAACTACTTGGGAAGTGACTGCAGCAGTATCACTTGAGCCCAGCCTAGGCAACATAGTGAGGACCTGGCTCAAACAGCAAAAAAAATTAAGCATTTTAAATATTAAGATAAATCCCAGTAAGGACACCTTTCCTTCCAAAGGTGGGTGAACTGATTTAATTAATTAACTAATTAACTTATTTATTTTTCTAGTACCTAGCGAATTGAACTTTGCCAGTGCTCTACTGCTGGACTGCACCCCCAGCCCATTTTTTATTTAGAGTGAGGGTCTTGCTGAGTTACACAGGCTGCCTCTAACCTTGAACTTATGATCCTCTTGCTTCTACTTCCCAAGTTGCTGGGATTACAGGTGTGTGCCACCATGCCTGGCAGGAACTAATTTTAATTAGGGATCTGGAAAGAATCCTATAATGATTTTCAATTTCTGGCTACGGCTATTCTAGAACTAAAGAGATGATTGGGCACTTAAACCAGAAGAGAAAAGTTAAATGACTAAGGGAAAGGTCATCAATATTTGACCAGAAGCTTCCTAACAATATGGGACAATTAACTGAAGTATTACTTTCCAGGAGTTGGCTGAACAGTATCGTAAGTGTCACTGTTTTTTTTTTTTTTCCCAAGAAGTTTGATGACAGAGGATGAGAGAAATAAAGGGGAGTGAGGGAGTCCATAGACTGAAGTTCAACAGAAAGAAAAATTTTGGAGGTATCCTATTAATGAACACTAGAGTAACATGAAAACAACTCTCAAATTTGGGGAATATAAGGTTGTTGCTATTAGGTTACCCTGTGCACAACAGAATGAAACACTACCCGACACTATTCCATGCACATAATCTTTTTACATGTATGAGTCTATTTTTGTAGCCACCAGTCTTCTTCTCATTTTGAGTTGTGCCACACCAGCAAAAGGAGGTCCCAGGGGCTTTACTCTATTCCCATCATTAAAGTTGACCCTACTTTGAGGGCTGGAGTTTAGCTCAGTTGGCAGAGTGTTACTGTGTGTGCTCTTACTCTAAGGCCCTGGGTACAATCCCCAGCACTATAAAAATGGGAGAAGGATCTGGCATCCTACTCCTAAAACAATCCGCCATTAAGAAACCTATGAATAGCAGAGAAGCACTGATATAGTGCCGGGCACAGCACAGTATCCAGAGTGTTTCATTCTATTGTACACAGCATTGCTATGAGTTGGACCTAACTCAATGGCACTTAACAACTACTACTACTTTGAGGAGGCAACTCTTTCCTAGTTGTTTCTTGAATGTTTTCCAGGCTGGGGGGCTCATTTTCCTGCACTATATTTGACAGTATTTCTCTGCTATTCAACAGCTCATTGTTGTGGGGTCCTTCTTCCTAGTCTGTCTTAGTCTGGAAGCTCAGCTGAAACCTGTCCCCCATGGGTGGCCCCGCTGGTATCTGAGATATAAGTGACATAGCTTTCAGCATCATAGCAACATGCAAGCCCCCACAGCACAACAGGCTGACAGACAAGTAGGGGTACAGGAAATTAGCTCCCAAAAAGAAAGAAATTCTATCAGCAAATCAATAAATGAAAATAATTCTATAGTCTCAAATGAAAACACATGACCTAAGTTAGCAGTGAATATGGTTCTGTAGAAGTCCATTCCTTAGCTAAGAGACAGTAAACATTTAGTGTAAGTTTTCAAATTCTGTCAATATATGTAAGCAAGATTATTTGAAAGTAAATTAAAACAAATTGAATAAAGTGGAGAAAAATGAGTAAAAAGCCACATACTGATTTTCTGGCAACATGTTAAGAAAATAAGCAGAACATGCAAGAGCCAGGTGCTAAAAGGGATAGCAGAAAAATGGCTATTATGCTGCATTTAAAAATTATTTGGTCTAGAAAGAAAGAAAAACACTACTCAGCCAGGTGTGGTGGTGCACACCTATAAACCTACTACTCAGGAGGCCAAGGCAGTCGAGGTAAGCCTGGTTTTCACAGTGAGTTCCAGGCCAGCCTGGGCTATAACAGTGAAACTTTGGCTCAAAAAACAAATACCTATACACACTACTCAAAGGGAATAGGAACTGGAGTGTTGGTGTCAAGCAACCTGAAAAAATTAACAACTTTACCAAGTATTCTCATCAGATTAACATCTTAGAAATTAATAACACATTGATGCTTTCAAATTTGGAAAATTATAAACACATTTGAGCAATGTGAGATGGCACACTTACCAGGGTATGTTCATAAACATAGTTATCAATAACATTTCCAAGGTTTGTTCCTTCATCCAATAGGCCAACGGAGTAGTTTGCATCATCAATAAATCCCTTCATCTCAGCCGTATTCCACAAAGCCGAAAGTCATAAACCAGGAAAAACAAGAGACTGGCCACCAAGCCTATGTCTGGGTCCTTAGAATATGCAACAAACTGTAGAAATAGAAGTTATTTCAAAGTCTGCATTACTTCAATAAACAATGTATGAGCTGTCAACGAATGGCCCAGTACTTAATTCAGTGAGGAATTTATGTGCTTGCTCAACATTTTCAGAAACATTGGACTTTTATACTCACTTGAAAAATAAATGCATAAACATCTAAAAAGCTCAATTTAGCTTATTGAATAGATAGCCTATCTGCCACATAACATAGCATTGGCAGATAACTGTAGATAAATGTAAATAAAATTCTTGAGTAGGTGAAAGTAATAGAAATGGGTTGGGGGCGGACAGTAGCTTTAGGGGAGGGTCTATAGCTTTGATATACACTGCATAAATCTGTCACCAGGTTAAAATTAAACTAGCTATATCAAGGTAGCAATGTAGGTTTCTTAGGAGGTTATCTGAAATGATGAAATTACCGGAACAGGAGTCAGAAGACCTGACACCGGGTTATGTCACTTAGTAATGTACAAATCTTTCATCAATTTCTCTAAACTTCCATTAACAATTTTGATTATTTCCTCAAATGTTGTTATAGCTGGGTGTGGTGGTTGAGCACCTATAGTCCCAGCACTCAGGAGACTGAAGAAGGAAGATCACTTGAGCCTAGGACTTTGAGACCAGCCTGTGCAACACAAGGAGACTGTGTCTCAGGGGAGAGGGATACAACTTAGTGGCAATGCACTTGCCTAGCATGCACAAGGTCCTAGGTTCAATACTCAAGTTTGCCAAAAAACCCCAAAAAATTACTAAATAAAAATAAAAATATATGTCTGAATCATCCAGCCTTATCTTTAAACTTGGCACCATTGAGCATGCCTGTGACCCCAGCTACTTAGAAAGCTGAGGCAGGAGGATCATGAGTTTGCGACTAGAGGTAGCCTGTGCAACAGTGAGAGGCTGTCTCAAAATAGAATTGTTCATTAGTAGAGCACTTACCTAAGCATTTGTGAGACCCTCCGTTTGACCCTCTGGTACTGCCAAAAAAAGGTATAAAGCCATGTACGCCTGTAGGTGTACGACTGTGGCATCCAATCCCATCAGATATTGGAAGCTAAGAAGGGTCAGGCCTGGTTAGTGCTTGGATGGGACCACCTGGGAACACCAGGTGCTGTAGGCTTGGGAGAAGGACCCAGCAATCCACTCTCAAAAGACAATCAGCCATTGAAAACCCTATGACTAGCAGAGAAGCACTGACAATGGTGTTTCACCTGTTATAGATAGGGTTGCTATGAGTCAGACACCGACTCGATGGCACCTAACAACAAAATCATGTAGAGACACAACCCCTTGAAAAACAAACAAAAAAACAAACCTATGCACAAGGGGTTCCCCAACCCCCAGGATGGTACTGGCTCATGGTCTATTAGGAAGTAGGCTACACGCCGGGCGTGGTGGCGCACGCCCACGCCTGTAACCCCAGCAGCTTGGGAGGCAGAGGCAGGAGGATCGCAAGTTCGAGACCAGAGGCAGTCTGCGTAACTTAGTGAGACCCTGTCTCAAAAAGTAAAAAAAATGGGCTGAGGTGCAGCTCAGTGGTCCAGTACTTGCAGAGCATGCAGGCGAGAGGCCTGGGTTTAACCCCCAGTACCGAGGGGAAAAAAAAAAAAAAAAAAAAAAAAAAGTAGTAGGCTACAAAGCAGGTGAGGAGTGAGTTAAGCTTCATCTGTATTTACAGCAGCTCCTCATCGTTTGAATCATCCTGAAACCTTTACCAGCTCCCCCTCCGTGTGGAAATACTGTCTTCCATAAAACTGGTCCTTGGTGCCAAAACGCTGGGGACTGCTGGTATACAGCATATGGATTAAAACAACAACAAAAAACCCTGCTCAAGTGTTGGCTTAAAACAGATCTAAAATTGAGTTACCAATTGCCAGAAATGCAAAAATGCCATCATGATTGTTTTAAGTTGTTGTTGTTAGGTGCTGTCGAGTCGGTATCTGACTCATAGCGACCCTATGTACAACGAGCGAAACACTGTTCATAGGGTTTTCAATGGCGGATTCATTTTTGGGAGTGGGTTGCTGGGTCCATCTCCCAAGCCTACAGGACCTGGTGTTCCCAGGCGGTCTCCCATCCAAGTACTAACCAGGCCCGACCCTGCTTAGCTTCTGAGATCTGATGGGATCAGATGCCACAGGGCTACGGCTACAGGCTGTTTTAAGTTAGGTACCTATATATCCCCTGGTCTTGAACTCTAGATCTTCCTGCCTCAGCCTCTCGAGTCACCAGGATTATAGGCATGTGCCGTGGTACCTGGCTTTTAAGTATTTTGTTTTGGTTTCTGTGATGCTGGGTGTGGGGCAGTCAAACCCAGGGCTATGTGTCTGCTAGTCAAGTGCTCTATCACTGTGCTACCTCCCTAGTCCTGTACATCCTGAACTATTTACTCAATGCTTTGTTTTTAAAAGATGGAGCCTTGTCATGTAGCCTAGGCTGCCCTTGAACTTGTAAGCCTCCTGCCTTGGCCTCCTGAGAGGTAGCATTAACAGGGTCTTGCTAAGTTACACAGGCTGCCTCTGGCCTCAATGTTGTGATCCTCCTGCCTCTGTCTCCTGTGTTGCTGGGACTATAGGTATGTACAACCAATCCCAGCAGGACCTATGATTTTTAAAAAAGGTTTCATGCTAAATCCTTCTCCCCAATCAATCAAATATACTCTCAAGATCAGAGGAGAAACTGTATGGCAGCACAACATAAAGTAATAGGTTTATCTTCTTTGCTGAATTTCACAGCTCCTTAGGTTACCTTAGGAAAGGATCTAACATCAGCAAGATAAAACAAATCCTAACAGGATACATTGTTGGTAGTTACTTCTGGTTGTGCATTAATAACAGGCATAGACCAGTTGTGTTTTAAATCCCACATAGCCTTTTTTATGTCCTTGAGTCCGCCTGCCATCCACCTCCACTTCCCCACTGGCACATGCTAGAGTTCACCTTGGGCAATGACCCTCGTCCTGCAAGTACACTCCATTTCAGTGGCTCCCAAAGTGTCTTTTTGGTTGAATCAAAATGAACTGCTCAATAAGTGGTAGTAATAGTCAAATTTCGTAGCACACAAATATTTCGCTTTAACCTACTAAACACTGAAAAGCCTCATTTCCAAGAAGCTGACTACACTCAGTTCAACTCACCAAATATATCATGCCATGGTAGAGACTAAAAAGTTGAGGATATTTTTGTTACCAAAAGGAACTACTCTAGGTAGACCTAATATTTGTGCAGTGAAGTCAAATCATAGTCTAGACACTGTCTAAAGGACGCCATATCAGGGCTGATATAAATTTGTGCTTAAAATGTAACTCTGGCTAAAATGTCAATTTCAGGTTGAAATAGTAGTAGAAAGGAGGTCACTCATTCAGAAAGGTAAATGCCAAGGTAAATGTTAAGGGTAAGGTAAGAACTTGCTGTTAAGCATCACTAATTATTGTTATAACAGCCAGTTTTTACTTATTCTATTGTCGTCGTTGTTAGGTGCTCTCGAGTGGGTATACAACTCATAGCAACCCTCATAGGATTTTCAATGGCTGACTGTTTCGGGATTGTCTTGGGAGTGGATTGCCAGGTCCTTCTCCCATTTTTGCGGTGCTGGGAATTGAACTGGGGACCTCAGAGACTGCAGCATAGTGCTCTACCAACTGAGCTAAATCCCAGCCCCCATTTATTCTATTAACTAGAGTAAATTTATTCAAAATCTTTAGCCTAAATAAAATCCACTTTGAAATGCAAAAATCTTTTTTCATTCTTATCTCAGTTCATGAGTCTGTGTGTTTTAACAAATACAAAGTGTGATAAAAAAAATACTATGGATGTTTAAATTGAAAAAAAAAAAAAGATTACAGTAAAAGACACAGTGCCATTAATCTACCTCAGAATATTCCCCTGGCTTCGAACACATTTAACCCATTGTTCTTGCCACTTTTCTTCCGCTGGAAGTCTATTTTTGTCAGTGTCTTTAGTTGCAAATGTCGTGGCTGCCTTGATGTCCTGAATTGATTCAAAACATTTTCTTTTTATGATCATTTTGACTTTGAGGAAGAGGAAGAAGTCACACAATGCTAGATTCGGTGAATAAAGTGGATGAGGACACACCATTACGGTTTGATAGAAACTACCCAACTAGAAGCAATGTGTGACACTGAGTGCTGTCATGATGAGGGAAGACATTCACAAAAGACTTCCAGAACTGTCTCATACATATTTTACAGGTGCTTTGCACCCCCTAACTCATTTTTTATCTTTTTATATTGAGTCAGGGTCTCATTAAGTTATGCAGGCTGCCTTTGGCCTCAAATTCATGATCCTCCTGCCTGTGCCTACCAAGTTGCTGGGATTAATGCAATAAGCCCTGGAGTTTGGCTTGTATTTTTCTTTTAAATCACCACATATGTAGTATATACTTGGGAATCTTGGGTTATTAACTGTGATCACTGCAGGCAACTCCTGCCAAATGCAAAAAGTCTGAAATTTAAAGTCAGGACAAGATAACCTCAATTTCCTAGAGCTCAGGAAGGGTAATTTTCCTGTAACACTTAGATCCTCAGTACTTATAAAAACATGAGGCCCACTGAGTCTTACCTAATGAATGCCTACATGCTTCAGAGCATTTTGTGTAGTAGTAGCATAGGGAAAAAGGTACTATGATATTTTCTCCAAGTATTTTCAAACTACATAATCTAGTAGGTTCAACTCTCACTGCCTGCTAAACTAGCTTAAATATAATAGCAAACATGTTTATAATAGTATGCTATGCACTGTTCAAGAATGCTACCATTCAAACTATATTTAAAACCCTTTGACTACCATCGGGACACATGTCAAAAAGTGTATGAATCTGACAGAAAATCAAGAAAGTGGTAGAAAAAGGTATTTTACAAACTCATATTAGGAATTCCAAATCATTTTGCTAATCGTGTTCTTGTTTTGTTCATTGTAATGAAGTTTCTGGAAATATTTATTGTCATATATTTTGATTTGAAATTGGTAGTCAAAGGTTAAAACAAAAAGCAAAACTTATCTAGTACTTCGTTCTTATAAAACAGGATTCCTATTTGGGAAATCCAACATACTACTAAAGTCTCTTAAATAAAGATTTTATCAGCTGGGCGCGGTGCTGCATGCCTGTATTCTCAGCGACTTGGGGAGGCAGAGATAGGAGGATTGCAGGTTCAAGACCAGAGGCAGTCTGTGTAATTTAGTGAGTCCTTGCCTCAAAAAGTAAACTCAGTGGTCCAGCACTTGCAAAGCATGCAAGTGCGAGGCCCTGGGTTCAACCACCAGGGCCACCACCATCACCATCACCACCACCCCCACCACCCCCAAAAAAAAAGAAAAAGAAAAAGATTGTATCAAATCCCTTTAATGGCTACTTTCAGACAAACTCCTGTAGTTGTTGATGTTTTAAACAAGTTTATTTTCATTGTTATAAAAACATTCTATTGTGCCTGCTCAAAGCTTTTATGCTTTTTCCTTTCTTTACTGTTTTTTTTTTTTCTTTGGTGCTGAGGATTGAACCCTAGGTTTCACTCATGCTAATGTACTGACTGAGCTATACCCCTACAGACCCATGACACCATTAATCTCTTTTTTCCCCCCCGGTACTGGGGGTTGAACCCAGGGCCTTGCACTTGCATGCTCTGCAAGTGCTGGACCACTGAGCTGCACCCTCAGTCCATTTTTTTACTTTTTGAGGCAGGGTCTTGCTAAGATACACAGACTGCCTGCCTCTGGTCTCAAACTTGGGATCCTCCTGCCTCCGCCTCCCAAGCCGTTGGGATTACAGGCATGCACCACCATGCCCAGCGCACCATTAATCTTTTAAACACTCTGATTCTCAGATGTGTGGATTCCAAATTTGCAATTGTCCACTGCATATCCACCTTAACAGTTTATGTGCAACAATGTATACTGATTCTGACAAATGTATAAAACTGGTATCAGCACAACATAAATTCTTTTATATCCCTTTAGCAGTTAAGTCTCCAAATACATCCCAGGCAACCAGAGACCAACTTCCCATCATTATCAATTACTTCTGTAGAAATAAAATAGTTTTAAACACTAACTTAAGATCATCATGTTATTATCAGTAGGAATAAAAAATATACTAATATGAACAAAGCATTCCCTGACAGTGAAGAAAATGTACAATGTATGTGGAGTGGCTATTAATCTCTGAAATGGAACTGTTACTTCAGAAGTGACTGCAGGGTTGTTAACTAAACCTTGGCTGACAGACAAAAGGATTTGCTGGGAAAGTGAAATAAAATTCATATGCTATACTGGCAGTACTTGACAAAATGGATTAAGGCACATCTGAAACCACTAAAACGGATGTAGTACATATAATGTTATTAGATTTCCTTAGTTATACTGAGAACTACAATAAAATAGTTGATTGGAACCAATGCTGAAACAGCTCTGATGGGGTTTATCTTCATCTGAGATTCCCATTAATTTCTAGCCCATGCTAGCACTTCAGGAACAATCAACTTCACAACTCTAACATGGGAGAGTTCTAATTTCTTTGTTTATTGTTTCTGCAAGAGATCAAACCTAGGGCCTTGTGTGTGCCATGTGCCTTACCACTAAGCAAAAGCCTCAGTCACACTGGGGAGGTTTTTTGTTGTTGTTTTGCCTTTTTTAATTAGTAATTTTTAATGTACAACTTAATGGGTCTCCTTATGACATTTCCATACATGCATTTCATTGTACATTGCTCACGTTCACCTCCCCCTTACCCTCTCATGACCCCCCTCCCCAACAATCTACCTGCATGCCTTTTTTTTTTTTTTTAAAGTACATCTATCTATATATTTTGCTATATGGGAAACACAGATGGTATTTCCTTTCTTTTCTCACATTGGGGAGTTCTTAAATTCAGGTGGTAATAATGAATTCCCTGTAACTAGGTTGAACAAGAAAGCCCATCTTCCACATTCTTAACCCTTAACTGGTAGAGCAGGGTCAAGATAGACCCCTCAGTAGGTACTGGACTTGGGGCACTGTAGCACTTACCTAAGGGTAGGTGCTAAGGGTTAAAAGAAGCCCATAACCTTGATATGCAAGTGATCTACACACAAATGCAAAGCTCAAGTATTGAGAAAGGCTAAAAGCTAAATCCAACAAAAACTAATTCTGCAAAAGAACCTCAAAAACACATATACCTCAAAGTGTTTTCTAAAACACTTTGAGCCAATAAACTCAAATGAAATGCCATCTGGAAGCCCAATATCTCCAACAATATAAAAGGGTTAACGTACAAGGTCAACATTAGCTGACCTTGAGTCTTTCTTACCTACAATATCATATCCCCATCTCATTGAAGTCCTAAAAAGCAGTTTAAAGACTCCAAGAATCTTTGCCTGCAATTTTCTTTTCTTTCCCTCCCTTGCTCCTTCCTTTCCTGTGGGGCTGAAGCCAGGACATTGTACATATGAGGGAAGCACCCCTAGATCCCTCTTTATCTTTTTTATCTTGAGACAGCATCTTGCTAAGTTATGCAGACTGCCTCTGGCCTGAAGCTTGTGATCCTGCTGTCTTTGCCACTGGGATTACAAGCATGCACACCAAGCCCAGCTATAATATTCTAAACATTAGCAAAAATACAGCTCATTGTCACAAAAAAAGGAAGTTTATGTTGACATTTTTGCCTTAAAGCAATAAGTGAAGAAATATTTTTGCTGAACTATTTTTAAGAGGTATTACTTAATGCTAAGTAAGAAGTCTGAGACATAGTATGTTCTAGGCAATCAGTATGAAAACAAGTGTGTATGTGTTTGGCATCAGCAGAGTTTATGCGAGAGGCCAGATCTACCAAATTCATCTACCTCAAAATTTAATATCACAGGGACTCTTCCAGGATCCTGCCATTCTTTCCACTATGATGCCAACTCAGACCAAGGTATTAGATGAAACCTCCCAGCAATTCTGGTGGCAATAATTTCTAAAAGTCACTATCACTTTTTCTGGTTTATTTACCAGAAACAGTGCTGAATGACTAGCTCATATACACTATGGACCACTACATTTTAGTATGATGCTACTGGACCTTGAAATAGTTATGTTAAATTTTAGAAAATCGACTCTAGATAAACCTTAAGGATTTCACCAAAATGCTTTAAAACTTAATAGCAAATTTATTTTTAATAAAAGCTGCAATGTTTATTTGTACCAACAATTATTCTCTACTTACAAGCAATTTTAAAACTATTTCTACAACCAAATAGCTTATTAATATATAGGTGAAAGAAAGCTCAAGTTATTTCACAGTTACACTTGTGGTCATTAAAATACTATTTTTTTTTTCTTCGAGGTCCTGGGGGTTGAACCCAGGGCCTCAGGCTTGCATGCTTTACAAGTGCTGGACCACTGGGCTGTGCCCCCAGCCAATTTTTCTTTTGCTTTTTGAGACAGGGTCTCGCTAAATTACGCAGACAGCCTCTGGTCTCGAACTTGCGATCCTCCCACCTCCGCCTCCCGAGCTGCTGGGATTATAGGCGTGCGCCACCACGCCCGGCGCACAATACTACTTTTGTGAATAAGTAATTCCTCTTGAACTTGGCTGGAAAAAAATTATAACATTACTTATTTACACCATTATATCGGTGTTTTTTGATAATATATTTTCCAGGAAATGCTGCCAAAAGAAACAAAAGGCTCCATCCAAAGAATCACAAATTGCTCCCTGGAGCCTTGCATGAGGCCGCTGAGTCCTCATGATCACTGGGAGGGTAGCTCCAAGAGTAGTGGCCGCAGCAGCTGGGCACTTGGCTTGTTACACACCTGCTACAAAGGCTTCTATAGTTGATGTACTTCAGAAGAAACAGATACATCTCTCAAATAATCACAAGATAATTCTGGCAGCAACAGCCCACTTGACACCAAGCTGGATGAATATGAGTCTTGGGTTTCTGAAGTGAAGACCTCCCTGGAAGTAGAACAGGGAGAGCTGAAAGGTTGAGAGTACTGTTTTAGAGACATCTAAGCAGGAAACTCAACCTTAAAACTATCAATCAGTTTTCTAACAGGACTTTTACTTGTTAAAAGTGAAAACTTAAGGTATTTTGAAATTTGCACTAGGATTACTCTGAAGATGCCTAGGGGCGTTTCTACCTTTAGCATAAGCAATGATGATGACTGCACTCAGCTCACAGCTTTAGACAATGTCTAAAGCCCCCTCTGCATTCTATCTACAAAAGAAAAAATTATTACTTACCACACAGTAATTTCAAAAGTAACTGACCAGAGGACCACTAGAAGAGGTTTCTAAAGGATACCTCTGGTGCTATAGATACGAAGTTTAAAGCAGGTCTGGGCCATAAAAAAGGCAGGAAACTACATACTGAAACTATTCTAACATATTGAGTGATAACCATAAGACCATATAAACTTTTGTCAAACAGCCAAAAACAATAGCCTACATAGAATATTTGGGATAATCAGGACAGGAGCTGCTGCAACTGACAGAATTTGGAAAGCTAGTAATCTCACTAAGTACTCATACTTATTTTTCAGATAATGAATTTGGCAAAGGCAAAAACAAAAACTGAGTAAGCTCACAGGAAGAACACACAAAAGAATGCTAATCAATTATTTTAGAAGAGAACAAGGATGAACAGGAGATATAAATGAGAAAGACCCCTAAAGAGCCCTAATTACTTCAAAATAAGTTTGACCACTCACAGTAAATATTAAAATATCTTTACAAGAAAATCGAATATAGGATTTTCATAGCAATGTTACTTTTGTATGTAGAAATGATACAATTTGGAGTCCTTTAAAAAATATTTTTACTATTTGATGTGAAGACTGAATTTTGTTCTAGAGAAAGTGTGTATGTACCTGCACACAAGAAAAATACTTAAATCCCTTTTGGTAATTAAGATGTGATTTCTTAAGAGATTAACTATTAAAATACAACCTGAAATATTAAATTCAAGTTTTCTAGCCTTCCTAGTTTCAATGCAGCACAAGGAATAATCTTTTATAAATGAACTTATTATTTTGGCTACTGAGGGAAGATCTCATTGCCTGGCTGCCCCTTACCTCCAAGGAAAACTTACTATGTACCTTTATAAAACATATGGGAGAAGGACATGGCTAACCACTAGGGTGTGATATCGAACTGTTTCCAAGACTTTTGCTCACTTTTTTTCTGTGTTTTTGGTTTTTCTTATTGACCTGTAGAGGTGCTTCAGCAATTACGAGAAGAAACAGCTCTCATCTGGAGGATTATTCACTTGTTTGGGGATTGTTAGTTATAGCGGAACACACTTAGGATATACCATCCACTTTTGATCACATTTACTATAACATGTTCATTATGCTGAACCTAGATAAGCTAACAAGATATCATATATTATACTTATTTTAATAGTATCTTTGCAGTAAAGAGCAACAAGTAGATTTTTAAAAAGTCAACATACAGCTAATATGAATTTCAGTCCACGTGAAGTCATAGGAGCTGTATCCAAGGAATACATTAGACAACTAAAGAATTCAACTATAATATACAACCTAAAAGCTCTTACAATTTAACAAGTGGTTTTTTTTGTTGTTGTTGTTTGTTTTTTAATACTATGGGTTGAGGCCAGGGCTCACACATGCTAGGAAGCACTCTACCACTGGACTACACTCCCACAGAACAGAATTTTTTATTTTTGTTTTTATGGTTTTGTTTTTTCTTTTCTTTTCTTTTTTTTTAAAGAGTCTCACTAAGTTGCTCAGGCTGCCTCTGGCCTCAGACTCACCAGTCCTCATGCTTCAGCCTCAGTCACTGGGAGTATAAGCATGTATCACGGATGCTAGGTACAGTTTTTTCTTAAACAAATATAAGGAGAAAGAAGAATGTGTGATTTGTATGGTTCTTGCTAATGGATGTTTTAAAATGATGATGCGTATGATGATACTACATCACAATAATAATTATCCTAGAGCAGGTGTATCCAATAGAACTTTCTGTGATGAGTAAAGTATTCTTTATTGGTATAGCTCCTAAACATTTGAAATGTGTCATATAAATGACAAACTGAATTTAAAAATTTTTCCCCTCAGAGCCAGAGCTCCAACCAAGCAAGGGCCTCACACATGCTAAACACACTAGCCTGTGTTTTATCACTGAACTACATCCACAGCCCCTAAATTTTATTTAGTTCTAATTTACTAAACTTAAAAAGCCACCTGTCTAGGGGCCAGTATTCTGAACAGTTCTAGAGGAAGGATGTTTTCATAAACTTTCTTATTTCTAGAGATCAAGTTCATAGACAGCACAGATTGAAAAAAAAAAAAAATTCACCCCAAAAATGACTTTGCTAGAAATAACAAAGACCAATTCACAAAGTAACAAATCTATATAATCGCACAAAAAGTAACAAAATGCCACAGCAAGTAAGTCCTGAACGTTGTTGTTGTTAGGTGCTGCCAAGTCGGTATCCGACTCATAGTGACCCTCGTAGGGTTTTCAATGGCTGATTGTTTTGGGATTGCCTTGGGAGTGGGTTGCCAGGTCCTTCTCCCAAAGTCCTGAATAGAGTGCTGGAATTGCTGGTGTGGCCTTTAAGTCCTGAATAGACACTTGGAAGGTGCTTACATAACAGAAGGCAAAAAGTTTAGACAACATTTCTCCAGTTTGTTGCCTTCATTCTTTGTCAGTCAATTATGGACATTTCAAACCTCACAGTGGCTGAGTGTTGCCTGGGCAGGTTAAACCTGACCAGTCTAAAATCCTTATAACTTAGTACATTGGACAAATACTTCCAAACTCATGCCATACACACTGTATTAGAGAAAGCATGGCTAAACCTCTCCTTCAATTAGCAACTTGATTTAAGTGGGCAGGGATGACCCTGGAATGGAAGTGAAGGATAAAATGTCTGTTTCCTGGGCCTTTTCTGTATGTGAGTACTTCACTGGAAAAGCTTCCTTAGGCTTACCAGAACAAAACAGCAGCCAACCAAATTTACCTAGAGGTTATAAGTTCACAAACGTTTTTCATAATACCTAACCAGAGTTAAGTATCACAAAATGCTATTTTTCATAGGGGAAGGAAGGGGGAATAAACCCAAAACCTCAAACTGGAAAACTCTAGAAAAAAGACTAGGTTGGGTCAAAGTGTGCTGAAACCCACAGATTGGTAACCACTGTTAATCCTCTTAGCCCAAACATCCTAAATAAATGCAAGATCCATTTTTAAATTGGCTTAAAAATTGGTCAACACTGCTTTCTAATCTTTTTGACCATCCTAGTAGAGTCTAAATTTGCTCAAAGAATACCATTGTTCCTACAACCTTATTCATCTGCTAACCTGTTATTCACATTGTGCTTGTATAGAATTTTTCTGCTACCTTACCCAAGCAGAAAGGCATCACTAAATATTACTTTATGTATGCCAAGGAGATACATACACTTTAAAATATATATACTTTAAAATCTGTGTATGCCAATGATATGCACACACACACACACCCATCCTGTACTGTGGGCCTTGAACAGGGCCTTGTACATGCTAGGTAAGTCTTCTACCTGAGCTACAATCCCAGCCTTATTTTTAATCTTTTATTTTGAGATTGGGTCTCCCTAAATTGCTCAGGTTGCCTCTAGCCTCCAACTGGAGACCCTCCTAACCTCAGTCTCCCAAGTTGCTGGGATTACAGGCAATCATGGTCATTTTACTTATTTTTTTCAAAGAGAATCAAATATCATTAATGAATAGTCTGTTAAATTTGTTTGCATTACAATATCTTCACCAAAACCTGTATTTGCTCTTTTGTCTATAATCTGAGCCAACACCTCCTTTTTCTGACAATTAACACTGATATATGGGGAAGTAGCACTAACAAATTCATAAAAAAGTTTTTGTCCTAATTAAAATACTAACTTATTAAAATTTAACTATTAAAACTTGTGTAAATACTAGCAATCAAAAGATGGAATGTATTTAAAATGCTAGTGTTATGTTTCTACATAGTCTACTAATGGCATGAAATAAATTTTTAAAACAAATTTGAAGAGTAATTCAATCAATTAACTGAACCTCTTTTCTATATTTAGATACAAAACTACCTTAAAAGCATATAATAATGGTTAATTCCATCTGACTTCCATCAGATCCAGTGACAAAATTACCAGATCCGTTAGAAAAAGCTGGTTTAAGCCAAATACAATGGTGCACACCTGTAATCCCAGCAACTCAGGGGACAGAGGCAGGAGGAGTCCAAGTTTGAGGCCAAAGGCAACCTGCAAAACTTACTGAAAATAGTGGCTGGAGGCTGGCCATGGTGGCGCACACCAGTAATTCTAGCAAGCAGGAGGATTAAGGCAAGTTCAAGGCTAGCTTGTGCAACATAAGAGAGACACTGTCTCATAAAAACCACCACCCTAACAAAAAAAAAAAAAAAAAAAAAAAAAGGGCAGAGGTAGTGAGGGGCAGAGCATTTGCCTAGCATGAGTTCAATGCTCCCAGTACCACAAAATTAGTAAAGAAAACAAGCTTAGCTTCACTTTCGGGATTAAAAAGTTTTATATATTTAAATATTTTCCATTAGGCTAATTTGTTAATTATAATAGGAGCTAAAATAAATAAATAGAAAACTAGCTTACTAGAAGAATCTTACTCCAGCATAAAGTCTTAGGGAAAAAAATTTTTTTAAAGGAATGCAAAAACTTTTCCATGATTAGGGGCCTTACTGCACTAATCTGAGATACTAGTATTGATGTTAGTATCTATCAAGATATTTTCAGTGCTGGGAGTGTAACTCAACAGAGCACAAGACCAGGCCCTAGGTTCAATACCCATTACTTAAAAAAACCAAAAAAGGTATCTTCACATCGCTCATGATTATATCATACACATTCTGAAAAGTTTTGAAAGGAAAAAGATGATGTAAGAACTTCCAGTTTCCAGATATTTAATGCAATTAATTATTTCAAAACGCAAACAGTTATTTGATTTAAAACTTTACCCTGAAGCCAAATTCTGGAGCTCAGACCACCTGCGAAGAAATCCTATTGAGGTATTGGACTATTATACTGTTCAAATAGAGTTTATAGTCCAGGTGTGGTGCTGCATGCCTGTAATCTCATTTTGCACTCAGGAGGCAGAGGCAGTAGGACTATGAGTTCAAAGCTAGCCTGGGCTATAGCTGAGACCCTGTCTCAAAAAACCAAATAAAAGACACCAAACAAAAGAAAAAAACAAATAGAGTGTATAAAGCTAACTACATGCTCTGCAATGCTAAATGCAAGTAATTTCCACGAAGTCCAATATTTAAGTCCTTTTAATGATTTCCAAATAAGATTGCTGCTCCACAGAAAATTAGTCTCAGGATTTCGGTGTACAGTAGAGCAAATAACTATACATAAGGATATTACATATCTGGGAAGGAGAATTTTATCTTCTCATTTTTACAAATTCTAGTGAAACTTTTTTTTCCCCCAGTATTGGGGGTTGAACCCAGGGTCTTATGCTTGCATGCTTTCCAAGTGCTGTACCACTAAACTGCACCCCCAGCCCATTTAGACAGGGTCTCGCTAAATTATGCAGACTGCCTCTGGTCTTGAATTTGCAATCCTCCTGCCTCTGCCTCCCAAGTGTCTTGGATTATAGGCATATGCCACCGCGCCCAGCGTAGTGAAACTTTTCTATTGGTGGGAGCCATGGTGTACCTTATTGAATTCATAACTTGTCAAACTTTACAGCAATAATATAGTATACTTTTTATATGTATTTCATAACACTCTCTGAGAGCAAGAGTCAGCTCCCTGTAATCAAAATATTTCTACATTAAAATTTAGGAGCCTGCAGCTGTAGCACTGTCATCCAATCCTGCCAGATCTCGGAAGCTAAGTAGGGTCAAGCCTGGTTAGTACTTGGATGGGACACCACCTGGGAACACCAGGTGCTGTGGGCTTGGGAGAAGGACCCCACAACTCACTCCCAAAAAGCAATCCGCCATTGAAAATCCTATGAATAGCAGAGAAGCACTGACAATAGTGTTTTGCCTGCTGTACTTAGGGTTGCTATGAGTCTGATACCAACTTGGACGGCACCTAATAACAACAAAAATTTAGGAATTTTAACAGTAAATAGGATAAGATAAAAATAGCCTCAAATCAACAGAGATTCAGGTCAAGATTTTCATCCAAATTATTTTAGGTCACATCAAAGAAGCTTTAAAATAAAATTTTAGAGTGTTTTGGATTTCAGAATTGTACAAATATGGGATTATGGACCTGTAGCTTTATCAAAGCATTGAGAGTTTCTTTTAACAAATTATATATTGTAGCCAGGCATAATAAACTTAAAAGTCACTCCGGCTGCCAGAACTTTCAGAATAAATAATAAATATCTTTAGCATAGTCTTTTCCCATTCCCCCACCCCCAAAAGGAGGAGACACTGTGGACCTGGAGTTCTACAATATTAATTATTCTCAAAACTACTTTATCCTGATTTGGCAAAAATCATTCATAACTGTATCAGCTCATTGATATCAGTCTCAAATGTCTAAGAGGAAATATTACCAGAAATATTAAATAAAATGAAAGAAAGTTTATCTTTTATTTATGGTTTTCATTAAAAGATGAAACTTCATTTGAAATTTCCACCTTAGACTCTATTAATGACTATGATATGATGTCAACCAGACCTCACCTCAAAAGACATTTTTAATCTCCAAGAAAACTTGGGAGAAAATATGTTAGGAAAACAAATAAAAATTAGGTAACTAACTTGGTACCAAGGTGGTGACAAACTCACTTCTCTTTAATATGTGTACAAACCACCTGGTTGAATAAAGCAGATTCTAATCCAGGTTGTTGGATGAAATTCTGCATTTCTTTTCCAAGAACTATAATGCACACGAAGCAATACACTCACAAAAGAGAAAGCACTGCACCTGTTTAGAACAAAAAATCTAGTCCAACTTTATGTTATAGTTGTGATTTAACTAAGGAATTTGCTCAAATTTACATAGGTAGGAGACAGCCAGAATGGGAACACCATCACATCAGGATTCTAAGTTGTAGAATTTAAGAAATCCTGTGGTATCTAAACTTTTTTCTCCTTAGCTGTAACAACCAGAGTCTAAAATCCTAATTTAACACTAAATGCATTTTAAGAATCTGCTTTAACATACTGATAAAACAAACATTTTTGTTTGTTAGAATCTATTTAACAAGATTAGATTAAGCTGGGTGCTGTAGCACATGTCTGTAATCCAAGCAACTCTGGAAGCTGAGGCAGGACAGAGTTTGAGGCCAGATGCATCCAGTGCAACTTAGGGAGATTCTGTCTCAAGATAAAAATAAAAATGGGGCTGAGAGTGCAGCTCAGTGGTAGAGCACTTGCCTAGCATATAAGTAGCCCTGGACTCAACCACCCAGTACTGGAAGAAAAAAACAAACAAAAAACTCAAACAAGATCAGACTAAAGAAACACTGAATTTACATGCTCAGCTTTTCTGAAAATTTCTAAGGCAATATATTCCCTCCCAGTCTCTTGGCCAACTAAAACACATCTAGGTTCCAACACCAAAAACCAACTTTCGATAGCAACTCTATATACAACAAATTTTTAAAATCAACCACACAAATATAGCAACTCATATTCAAACAAGTTTACCCAAGAATTACATCTTGCAAAGGGGATCAATTCTAAAGACAATCAATACACAGAATATCAAGGAATCAAAAGCTATTCTTGAAAATCTATTCGGAAGGGGGCATGCTAAGACAGAGACATCTTTCACTAAGTTCTCTTAACCAGTTTTTCCTACCAGTTGAGTGTTACATAAAGTCTTTTTTATGGAAAGGAATATAAACTCTAGAAAAATCACATTTAGTAGTCCAACAAGATGTATATAACTAGAAAAACAAAAACTAAGAATCACTGGTCATAGTCCATGCTCTGAGGTATAGCTTCTCTTGAGCAGAATGTCAGCTGAACCTTTCGCTCTATTTAAAAATGTCTTTGGGGCTGGAGGATGTAGGTCAGTGGTAGAGCACATGTATAGCAGGCAGAAAGCCCTGAGGTCTACCTCGATCAGCAAAAATAATTAAAATGTCTTTGACTTTTTGCTTTTCTTTTTCTTTGGCAGTACTGGGGGTTGAACCCAGGCCCTTGCACACAATTTGCAAACCCTCTATCTCTGGACTGCATTTCCATCCCTAAGTTTTTTGTTTTGTTTTGTTTTGTTTTTTTTTAAATATATTTATTTGGCGATAGGGTCTTACTAAGTTGTGCAGGCTGCTTCTGGCTTCAAACTTGCAATCCTCCTGCCTCAGCCTCCCAAGTTCCTGGGATTAAAGGTGTGTGCAACTGCACCTGGCTCTTTGACTTTTTTCTGATCACACCCAAATACCTGCACCAAGTTGAATGATGTGATACACTATATCTTAAATCCAAAAATCACTCTCCAGCTTATATTAAAGCCTGGATTAGTGCAATTTCCTTAAACTTATCTTAGAACGTACAGTAAATATATTATGTATTCAAAATAAAGCAAATTACAAGTAATCCAGTTAGTGGTAAACAATGCATACAACTAAGTATATAACGTGTAACTATCAAGACTCTACAACTTTTAAAAGAACTTGAAGGATCATTGCACTTAAAGTAATAAATACTATTTCAAGTTTTGAAAAACACTACAACACAGACATCTTTTTTACTTCAATTTTATTAAGAGCTCCTCAGATGTGAAGATACTTACATGGACAAGTTAGGAGATGGAACCCCGCTATCATCAGCTAGGTTCCCAAGGTGGCTCAGCGTTGAAGTCGAACTGCTCTCTATACAGCACTTCTCCTAGGCCCTCTGGGTAGTTGTATACTTGGTCAGAAAGTTCGCCCTACAAAAGGAAATAAAAATAGATAGTTCTATGTTTAAAAATTAGGATGTGCTTCAAGTAGATTGTATTAAAGATGAACTATAGGATAAGCTTTAATTTTAATAGTGTTCTATTAAAGTCACATTACACAAAACCATGTTTCTGAAGGGCTTACCATGGTTCCAAGTATTTTTTTTATGTAGTAAGCATATCCTAGCTGCTGTACTACAAAATTCACAGAACATGACATCAGTCATCTGACCAAGCTGCTTTATGTACCCACTCATGAGTTTCTAGCCTTCATCAAATTCCATTTTTGCTTTTATTTGTTCTCTAAAACTCAAATTTCTAAATGGTCTGAAATTTAAAAATTTCTAAGTACCAACCTGGTAGCATGACCTTATAGTCCTTTTACTCAAACTGAAACTCTCTGCTTATATATTCCTACTAAAAAGTTTTGTGACCTAGTTAATAAAATTACAGATCCGAAATTGCTGAAAAATCCTTACATTAGGGAAGTAACCTGTTAATGTTTATCTCCTCATACCTAATCACTCTAGATCTACTTCATTCTATTATCACTAGAAGTAAATGAATGTGATGGTTGGCACACCACATAAAACACTAAGTAAGCTGCAGAAATACCCCCATCATAGTTTGATTGGATGGACTTAATACCTTTAAGCTAAAATGCTATACCTACATCTCTAATTCAGGTTACTCTTTGCAGGACTTCAGAAGCACTCTTAAGCATGCCTAAAGCCCATCTCACCTCAACCAAGAACAAGGCCCCCTTGAAGGAAATAAAATGTTACATCTAGTAGGGGAAAATGACCACTCAAAGACAGGGATGGTTGATGAGAAAAGAACTCATATCAACTTGCAACAGTTACTATGACCTTAGATTCCAAATAATGTACTACTCCATAATCATTCTATTTCTTGCCACACCTAGGTAATTTCAAAAATAAACAAAAAGCCTACTCATGCTAGGGATCTTTCATTCTCAATTATCCCAAGGAATAGAAGAATTATCCTGAGTGAGGTATTATTCATCTTTTCCCTGCTACATTATTCACAGCTATTTTACTAGGTAAGGTAACCTGAAGGCAGTGATGTGAAACACTAAGGACATTTAATTTTAGACATTCAAAGATGTTCTTCAAAGCCAGGCGTAGTGGTACATGCCTGTAACCCCAACAGCTCGGGAGCCGGAGGCAGGAGGATCAAAAGTTCGAGACCAGCGGCAGTCTGCGTAACTTAGTGAGACCCTGTCTCAAAAAAAAGTGAAAAACTGGGCTGAGGGTACTGCTCAGTGGTCCAGCACTTGCAGAACATGGCAAGCACGAGGCCCTGGGTTCAATCCCCAGTACTGCCAAAAAAAAAAAAAAAAAAAAAAAAAGTTCTTCAAGCCAGGTGCAGTGGCTCACGCCTATAATCCCAGCGACTTGGGAAGCAGAGGCAGGAGGATCATAGGATTGAGGCCAGTGGCAGCCTGTGTAACTTAGCGAGACCCTGTCTTTTAAGATAAAAAATAAAAAATGGGCTGAGGGTGCAGACCAGGGGTAGAGTACTTGCAAAGTACGTGCAAGGCCCTGGGTTCAACCTCTAAGTACTGAGAATGGGGGGAGAGGGAGAATATGAATATGAGAATGAATGTTCTTTAATGAAATCTTTAAAGCATTTTCACTTACCAAAGAGATTAGTAGAGAATGAAGGTCCCCAAATTTGAAAGGCACATTTTAAGAGATAGCCATTTACATACAGGATAGACAGAACATTAAATGGAAATGGAGATAAAGAGCAGGATGGAAAACAAGAAATGATTCTTGTTTACAATGGTTTATGCAAATAAGCTGGATGGGACACAATATTGCAACCAAATTCCTTAATAATCATTTGAAGAGAGTAACAAGGGACATCAGTCATACACAGAAAAAGTTCTGTCACTTTTCACACTACTCAAAACAGCCTCTTACAATTATTTTTCTTTGAATATGTCCTTATTAACTTCTACAGGTGCTCTGTGGTATCTTTTCTAAAACCTCCAAACACCAGTCTAATGATGAGAAAAGTATCAAGACAAATCCAAATCGGAAGATATTCTACCAGAAACCTTGCTAATACTTCTAGACTGTGGAGATCATGCAAAGCAAGGGAAGACTGGGAAATTACAAGATCAACCACAGAAGACTGCAGGAGACATTAGAGCCTAATAGAAAGTGGCACCTTGGATTGGATTATGAAGAAAAGGACAATAAGGAGAAACAAGGGAAATTTAAGGAAAGTCTAGAATTTAGTTAATAATACCAAAATTAGTTTCTTAGTTTTGACAGAAATATTGTGATATCTTAAGATGTTAATAAGATCAACTGAGTGATTAAGTATGTGGGAAGTGTTAGTATTTTTGCAACTTTTCTATAAAACTACTAGTCTAAATAAAGCTTATTTTTTAAAAAACCAGATAGGGTATTCACATAATGAACTACTACACAGCAATAAAAAGAACCTACTGATAAATACAATATTAATACCAAAAACATGCTGAATTAAAGCCTTTTACACAAAAGAATGCAGACTGACTGATTCCATTTACATAGAAGTTCTAGAACACAGGAAACTAATCTTTGGTGTAAAAAACAATTGGAAAGGCCCAGAAGGATGTGGAGAATTCAAGGCCAGCCTGAACCTGGTCTCAGAAAACCAAAACCAAAAATTCAGAAAAGCAACTGTCTCTGTTGGAAGGGGGAGACAGAGTATGTACCACAGAACCTTTGAGGCTATGCAATGTTCTGTATCTTGATAGAGGTTTGGGTTATATAGCTGTTTTCTTCTTTTCCTTTCTTTTCTTTCTTTTTTGTTGAGACAGGGCCTTGCTATATAGTCCAGCAGCCTCCCAGTTGCTGGGATTACAGGTGTTCCACCATGTCCAACTTGTGTTTTTGTCAAGACTCATCAAATATCATACTTAGGATTTGTGAATTTTACTGTTCATATAGTTACTCCCAAAAAATTTAAAAAAATTGTAAACGGCATGGAATTTTATTAATGATATGGACATACTAAAGTTGAAGAGGTGAACATGCTATCTCTTAGTTACACAGAATAATATGGATGGATGGATAAGGCAAATAAAGCAAAATGTTAACTTAAGAATTTAAGTGAAGGCACCACTCTTTCACCTTTCTATGCTTGATAACATATAATAAAACCTTGGGGAAAGACAAATTGATTTCATTTGTCTTTATCACTAACATTTATTTAAGTAATCTTTCCCATTTAATGTAAACTACTCAGGGCTGTCTTCATAACCAGCATGGGCGTGCTCTCATGTGCAAAGGAAATTAGAAGGTTAGGGCCTCGCTAGACAACCATCAACTATATTTCTGCTAAGCTAGTCCACAGTCCACATCAACCTTTCCTGAACACACAGCAAGGGAACTCCCTTAGGAGCCCTCGGATTCTCACCCAAGCTGACGATTCAACGGTGGGACAGAGAACAACAATGTATCCACCAAGATGCCACCACAAAATCCAGTTAAATATGCTGAAACATCATAGAGCTGTAAACGATGTCCCCGACCATTTCACGTTTCTTAGTCAGCGGCTTAATCTAAGAAACACGCCTTCAGATGTACTAAATTGTGCAAGGGTTAAAACACGTCACCTCTATGAACTGCTGGCAGTCACCACAGTATTTGATAAGCCACAACAGACTACCCTTCTCCCTCTTTTGGTCCAGTAATCAGCACGGGCCAGAAAGTGAAGCCATGGTGACTAATCCTCAGGCTTCAAGAGGTGACTGGGGTGAGTGAAGGCGACTTGGCCCAATCAGGAGCAGCGCAGGGGCGGAGCAGCAGCCTAGAGGATTCCAGAAAGGGCCAAAGGCCTCCCGCCCGCTACTTGACACCAGGGCTTCCCCGCCGCCGGGCCCCGAGTGAGGTCAACTTTCCTCCGCCAGAGGGGGACCGCGCTCCCCGCAACTCCCAAGAACCCAGCCTCCTCCCAGCTGTCACCAGAGGCCGGCGGGAGGCCCGCCCCGCTCCATTCATAACCCAGCGCAGCCCACCGCGCCGACCGCCAGCCCGGTTCCGGAGGCCAAGGCTGCAGCGCAGCGCCGGTGGGGGCTGCGGGACCCCGGCCCCTGAAGATTGCGGCCAGGCCCCCTCCCCGGAAACAGCAATGCACCACGGGAGAAGGGTGGGGGCCGCACGCCGCCGGCGATCCCCGGCGACGGGACCCCCCGCGCGCCCACCCCCCCACGCACACGCCCCCTCGCCCCAACTGCGATGGCTCTGGCTCCGGCTCCGGCTCCGCAGAGCGACCGATGGCCGCCTAAGGGCCCCAAGGCGCGGCCCGTAGCCCCAGCTCCGCCGCCAGAGGTACAGCCAGCCACCACACACGCCGCCGTCCGCCATGTTCGAGGCGGCCGGCAGCGGGGCGCTGCGGGGACGCCGAGGACGGCACGGCCCAGCAGAGGCGCCGGGCAGCCCCGCGCCTGGTCCCTCCCGCGCCCCTCGGCCCAGTACTCACGTGAGATAACGGCCCAAAGAGTCGGGTAAAGCGTCTTCTCTTTTTCGGCGGAATTTTTAAAGAGGGATGTGGTTACCTTGAGCAGAAATACCCAAGGCGGCCTGGGCCATGGGCTGCGGGGACGACGTGGGGGAAAAAGCGCGGCACCGACACCAGCTGAGCAGCAGTGGCGGCGGCGGCCGAAGGAGAGAAATGGGGGAGCGCGAGTAAAGAGAAAGGCGCAGGCTGGGTGGGAAGAGGATTCGGCCTCGTCACACCGCAGAGCAGCAGAACGAGACGGGCTGAGAAGAGGCGGAGAAGGGGACGACAAGGAAAAAGAAGGAAAGGCTACGGCAAAGAAACGAGCCAGAGAGTGTGGGAAGGCGGCGCCGCAGACACCAGTATTTGTAGCTAGGGGGCGGGGCCAGGTGACGTCACAGCCGGCTGGGCAGCCGCGCGAGCAGGGCGGGGCCAGCTGCAGCCTGGGGAGACGGGAACGGCGGAAGAGGAGGGAGGACTATGCGGGGAGGTTCCGAGGGGAGGGAGTAGCTGGGCCAAACAGGTGCTGGCCCGCCAGTCGTTTCCCGCTCTCGTGCAGTCTGCGGCTCCCTGGCAGGTGGACGGCCCTCCTCGTGGATGTGGGCGGGGAAGAGTGCCGGCGGCTAGGTCCTCGTACGTCGCTGTTTGTGCGCTCCCAGCGGCGGCTGCGCTCAATGCCACAGTCGACCCGCTCTTTGTGAGCGGGTCACCGCTCCATACTGGTTGAAACCTTGCATACTGTCCTGGGCTCGGGGCGTCGTGACACCTATTCTGCAAGGGAGACCTGTGGCCCCCAAGGCTTTCTCCGTGGAGCTCACTCTTCTTTGTGAGGACTGTGGACTATGCCTTGGGGCTTCCCTCCTAAGGAGAGGTCTAGCCACTGCGGGATGCAACACTTCTTTGTGGAAGCGAATTCCTCGTGCCCAGGAAGGCCTGTCTGGTGTTGGGGTGGTTACAGAGGATCGTGGACGTTTGAGAATGCCCTCAGTGCTCGTATGTCGCAATATGGTGCAGAAGGAATTTTTAAAATAAATGTGGCATTTATGTCTTCATTTGGAAAAGGTCAGAACCAGTCCTGTTAATGCAGAACCTGTGTGGTGAGATAACTAGCATTACACACGAATATGATTTTAATCCCTCATGTCTCGCTTTTCGCGGTCATTTGAATTTTTCTTCTCCATAACAAACTTTTGCTGGCGAGTCTAATAAGACCCATGTAGTTTTTAGTTTATTCTCCTCTTTTGTTTAAAGCAATTTTAGTACTAGAGACCAGAGACTCTGTTTCCCTGTGCAACGCTTTGCAACTAAGATCCAACAGCACAAATGAAGTATGTATTTTGTGTATTTTTGTTTGGTTGGATTTGAGACAGGGTCTCACTGTGTAGCCCAGGCTGGCCTTGAATTTATCATCTTCCTGCCTCAGCCTTCCAAGTGCTGGGATCACAGGCATACATCACCATGCCTGGCTTATATGTAGTGGTATGTATTGACATACCCCTTCCTAATTTGAAATTAAAACCTCGACTTTTCTCCATTTCATTCTTTCCCCTCCATTTGCTCTGTAATTAATCATCAAGGAGGAAAAAGAAGAGAGCCTTCAAAGGCAGGCTATCTCCCCAGGTTGAAATGTAGTCCTTGGGATAGTATTAGGTAGAAATCAGGAGCCACAGACTCTATTCCTGATTTCATTTTTCCATAATTTGCTCTGATATATCTTGGCTTTCTCTTCTATTTCTCAAAAGTTCTGTTTGATTCAGAACACAGCAACTTCACTAGACCCCCTGGTGGAAGAAGGGACACTGGAGAGGAATACGCGACTTGACCTCTTGTTTACAATCTAGCAGGAGAAATAAAGCAAGTACACAAAACAACTAAATTGTTGACACATAGATGTAATGCTGCAAGGAATTTATAGTAGAAGGAAATAATTTCAGCTAAGTGAGAGAAAAGCTACTAGGAAACATTGATTTTTGAGCCCTTTTGTTCCAGGAAAGGGAAACAGGTGATTTTGAGAGATGTTCCAGCAAGGGAAACAGATGAGGGAAGGCACTGAAATGGCCGGGGGTAGGAGGGAATGGGGAAGTGTGGGGGGATTGATGTTACAGAGTTATCAGTGGGCTTTCTAGTTCCATCATAGGGGCATGGTTGGAGAAGAGACTGAAAAGGTATACTCATAGTATCATAAAACGGATGTGAGTATATAGTTATGATATAGTTTTGTTTGTTTTGAGTCAAGGTCTTGCTATATAGCCCAGTTTGGCCTGGAACTCACTATGTAGCCCAGGCTAGCCTCAAACTCAGGATCCTTCTGTCTCAGTCTTCCTGGTGCTGGGATTAACAGATTGCATCACCACACCTGGCTAAATATATGTTTTTTAAAAGATTACTCTAGAGCCAGGCATGGTGGTGAATGCCTGTAGTCCCAGCACTTGGGGGGGCCGAGGCAGGAGGACCACCAGTTCCTGGCTAGTCTGGGCTACATAATGAGATCCTATCTAAAAAAAAAAAAAAAAGAAAAGAAAAAGAAAAGAAAAGAAAGAAAAAAGAAAGAAAGAAAGAAAAGGAAAAAATTACTCTGCTATCACTGGGTGGAAAAAAGGTAGAAGATTTGGTAAAAAAAAGACTCCTGTAGCAGGTTTTTGTTTTTGATTTTTTATAGTACTGGGAGGCAGAACCCAGGCCCTTGTGCATACTTTGCAAGTGCTCTATGACTGAGGGGCATCTCCAGTTCCTTTTTTATAGATTTCCCTGAGTTACATAGTCTGCCTCTGGCCTCAAACTCATGATTCCCTGCCTCTGTTTCCTGAGTTGCTGATATTACAGGTGTGTGCCACCGCACTTGGCTTCCCATAGCAGTTTTATGAAGTACTAAGGTGTTCAGAGGGGCTGGGATTTAGCTCAGTGGGTAGAGCGCTGCGCTGCAGTCTCTGAGGCTCCGAGTTCAATTCCCAGCACCACAAAAATAGGAGAAGGGCCTGGCAATCCACTCCCAAGGCAATCCCGAAGCACTCAGCCATTGAAAACCCTATGAGGGTCGCTATGAGTCCGATACCGACTCAACGGCACCTAACAACAACAACAAGGTGTTCAGAATGGATAGCATGGAAAAGGCATAGAAAGAGCAGAGATACTATTTTTTTTTTCAGAGATACTATTGACAAAGGGAGATGATTTGAAGCTATCAAGCTTACCACCAGGGAGAATTCTGGAACACTGAACAGAGATAGAAATAGAAAGACCCAGTTTGGAGGGAATAAAATGAAGTTACTTTGAGCCTGAGGAGTTTCAGCTGTTGATGAAATCCAGGTAAAGTCCCCTAAAAATGAAGAGATGTGGAGACCTTTGGGTGTGAGTTTGGGGGCCTTTCCTACAGACATGATCATGAAGGAATTGTTGAGAAAAAAATATAAGTGCAGAACCTAGGAAAATACCAGGGAGAAGAGACATGGGCAGAGCAGACCAAGAGGGCCAAGCAAAGAAGAAAGAGATTAGAATAGTGCAATGTCAAGGCCTCCAAGGAGCAGGGTGTTTGTTCCAAGATGGCGAGTGACCAGAGTTGTCACTTCAAATAGGATAAAAAGGAAAATCACTGGTAAACTCCAATCTGTTAAGTTTGGATTTTTATCCCATGAGCGTTGGGCAAGGTTTTGGCAGGGATAGCATTTAAGCAGCAATTGTTGTCATTCATGGAGAATGATAAAGGCCTGAGAAATTATTTGTGATTTCAGTGGAGTGGGAGAAAAGGAGCAAGAAGAGGTTGAAGTTAGGTGTGGCTGAAGTGAAGTTAGGAATGTTGACCTCTCTTCAAGTGGAGGATACTGAACTGAGGCCTAACCCAACATCATTTACTCCATAAAGCAATTCAGCAAATTTTATTTAAACCATGTAATGAATATTTGTGTATTCAAATTTAAAGAATAATGCTAGCTTTTAATGAATACAATAGAACCTTGAAAACTCTGCTTCTTTGGAATAGACAACATAGCACATAACTTTAACAGAATGATAACTACCTAATGAGAGCAGCATATTTAATTATGTTTGAGGTTTGGGGTTTGGTTATTTTGCCAAGTCAGGTTATTCTTACACAAATACGCAAGCAGTGCCAGCAAAAATATTATTAAATAGCTCCAAGGTAAAATGATATAGTAGCACTCACAGTTAGGTCATCCTGGTCCATTGATTCAAACCTATTTGCTTTTGTGTGAATAGATATAAGAATGAATTAAGTTATTGATAAAGCTAAGTCACTGAAAAATAACAGGTAAACCTAAAATCACCAGCTTCTAAT
Organism: Pedetes capensis; assembly: GCA_007922755.1. Lineage (NCBI taxonomy): Eukaryota > Metazoa > Chordata > Mammalia > Rodentia > Pedetidae > Pedetes > Pedetes capensis. The sequence continues at coordinate 20,946 of VMDO01011934.1, read as the reverse complement.
GGAAATCTCACGTAGTCATGTATGTAAATGTGACCAAATGAAAAGAGTCCAATGGTAATTGGGAGTAAAAAATCCCAGTTTAATGAGAGCTGCGGTTTGAATGTATCCTCCAAAAGCATGTGTCAGAAACATAATCCCTAATGCAACAGTGTAAGGAGATGGGGCCTAATTATAGGTGGTGAGGTCATGAGGGCAGAGTGAATGGATGAATGCCACTGTGGAAGGAGTGAGTTCCTTATCAAGGGGCAAGTTCATCCCAGTTCTCACTCTCTTTCTCTTCTTTTTCTCCTCTCTCCTCCTTATCTCCCTCTCATTTCTCTCACCCTCTGTTTGCCTTTCCACCATGAGATAACACAGTAACAATGTTCTTCCCAGATCCCAGCCCCTCCATCTTGGACTTCCCACCCTCCAGAACCAAAAACCAGTAAATTTCTGTTCATTACAAATTACCTAGTCTGTGGTATTCTGTTAGAGCAATATGAAACAGATGGACTAAAACAATGTAAATGTTTAAAGAGACCTTAATGCAAATTTTGAATGCTAAGGTAAATTCCTACCTAGAGTACTCTTTAGGTGAAACACACACACGCACACACACATATGTTTTGAATAAAGCATTCACATTTGGAGACATTATGAGAATTGAGAATGTAGCTCAGTGGCAGAGCACTTGTCTAGCATTTGTGATATCCTGGATCATCGCTGGCACTGCAAAAAATCTAACCAACCACATAAAAATCCATGATAGGCCAGGCATGGTAGCGCATGCCTATAATCCCAGCAACTTGGCAGGCAGAGGCAAGAGGATCACAAGTTCAAGGCCATAGGCTATAAGTTTTGAGACCCTGTCTCAAAAAGATAAAAAAGGGATTAGGGGTACAGCTCAGTGGTAGAGTGCTTGCAAAGTATGCATGAGGCCCTGGGTTCAGTCCCCTAATACCAAAAAAAAAAAAAAAAAAAAAGTTTCAGATATCTACCACATTTTTGTGAACTGATAACCTTTCTAAAAGCCTGACTCACGAGGGTGCTATGGCACATGCTGGCAATCCCCAGTGACTCAGGAGGCATAGGCAGGAAGATCATGAGTTCAAGACCAGAGGCAGCCTGTGCATTTTAGCAATACTCTGTCTCAAAAAATTAAAAATTAAAAAAAGGGGCTGCATATGTGGATCAGTGATAGAGTGTTTGCCTACCATGCTCAAGGCACTACATTCTACCTCCCAGGACTAAAACAAAAAACTAACTCACTTATCAAGAATCCGATGTTATGGTCTTTATGGCCTACTTAAAATGGATAAAATGTTTCTAAATTACTTTGCCAAGTTCAGATGCTAAATACAAAGTTCAGATTATATGTTGTTCTAAACTAAAGGAATATAAAGAGTATAATAGAGACCCCTTTACTGGCTGATACCTGTTGTAAACTTAATTCCTTTACCTGGATTGGTTTTCACCTCAGATAATAAATAATTTTATTTTATACTTTTTAATTTTTTTTCACAAAATGTAGGGCCTGATCAATAGGATTATATGGCATCCCAGTCTAAAGGTGCCCTGCATCCCGACACTGTCCTATATCCATCACCCATATCTTTGTCCATTGGCTAATTTAACCTATAGAATGGTGTGCATGGCAAACAAAATGCCCAGGTTCAAGTCCAAGTATAAGAGGGAGAAGCATTTGTTCTATTTTCATTTTGGTAGCTGTGTATATCATTAGATATGGGTCAGCATTTTAACTTTCCTGAGTAATTTGGATTACTTCTATGATAAGTAATAAGCACTACACCAACATCTTTCATTACTTTAAGAAACAACAAATTACTCATTGTTAATTTAAGGGACTAATTTAGAAACCTATGTAAGAAGCCAAAGCAATAATCCAGTTTTACAAATTAAATGTAACTCGAATGAATAGAATCAATGGACATGATCCATAAATTTGCTTCCTTTCTTCCTCTATTCCTTAGAAGTTAGGAAATCCTTGGAAAATTGATTTCATTTGTACTTTGCTGCCAAGCATTATCTGGTGACAAATATATTATTTGTTGGGTAGTATAATATAAAGCCAGATAGGTTTATATCTTTCTTATCTTGAAACAGCAGCCTGGCAGATGGCCTAAAATTTTTGTTTAAGTGTTTAGAAAACAGGAGCTCTGAAATCATCTTGTCTGGCTTGAATAATAGTTTGCTGCATATTCTTTAATGAATAACCTAGTCTGGGTGCTGTCACATGAGCTAATCTTGTTTCCTAAATGATCATTAATAATGTAACTTCAGGCTACATTTTATTTAATGAGAGCTTTTAAATTACTTTGTCATTTAATTTGAAGTTTTGCAAGTTCTCTAATAAATATATCAATCTAAATTTGCTTTATCTGATTTTAACTGGAAGGAGAAAAGTTCATGTAATAAAGATTATACAATTTTGTTCTTTATCAAAATAGGGAGAAGAAACACAAGTGACTTGTTTTCACAAAAATAATCCTTTTGTGTCTTACTCAAAAAGATCATTTAACCACTGTATTAGTTGGTACGTTGCTGTGGCATAGAAGCCAATCAAAGCAGACTTATGGAGGAAAGAGATGTACGGGGGGTTTATGTTTAGAGAATTTTAATCCATAGAGGCAAGGCATATGACATGGCAGCAGGGCAAGAGTGGCAACAGCAGGCAGCAGGGCCCATGGAAGATGACCTCATGGCAAAGCAGATCAGTAGCAAAGAGCAGAGCCAAGGGGAACTGAGGCTTCAGATAAAAATCACTAAAGGCCCACCTTCAGGTAGCTGTTCCTGAAAAGCTGGAATCTCACACCCCAAAGTTTCATAGCCTCCACAAACAGCACCCCTAGCTGAGGACCCAGTGTTCAAACACATTACCTTTACAGGACATTTAGCTCTAAACCATAACTTTCAGTCCCTGGCACTCAAAGGTCATAGCCATCTCATAATGCAAAATACATTCAGTGCAACTTTAAGAGTTCCCAAGGTGTTAACAGCCTTAACTGTCTTCAGAAGTCAAGTCCAGGTCCCCACTGAGACTCAAGGTAAACTTAGCTGAGGATCCCTAAAAAAAACAAGCAAACAACAACAACAACAACAAAAACAAGTTACATACTTCAAACGTGATAACACAGAGTAAGCATTCCCATTTCAAAATGGATAAATGGGTGCACATAAAAGAAAGACTGATCTGTAGCAAGACCAATAATCCACTGGACAAACAAATCCTGTGGCTACATGTCTGACAGCTGGCACATGCGACATCATCTGGCATCTGACATCATCTAGACTCAAACAGGCTTTGTCAGCTTCACCCCTATGGCTCTACCATTTTGCAGCACACATGGCCCTCATAGGCTGGCTCCATTTCTTGCTTTAGCTTCCCTCACCAGACACTGCGTGTTGCTGGCATATCCACCATCTGGGGTCTCTGTTGCTGCTTAGACTCCACCCTAAAAGTTTCAGGCATCAGCCCTTCAGGAGCTCTCCACAGGGCACCTAACCCTGCACATTGCCTGGCCTCAGAGGCCATCTTTGAAACCTTGGTGGCAACCTCCATAACCCTTTAAGTCTCACATTCTGAATGTCTATAAAACCAGCACCATGTGGACAGCAATAAGATCTGGTGGCAGGTGGAGAGGTAACTGGGCCCTTTTGGACCAGGGCTGCAGCAGCCTGTGTGCCTGGGTGGAGAAATCATTTTCCTGGGTGGCACCTTTGCAACAGGATGTCCAGGAGGCAATGACTTTTCAGACCCTGTCCTTTCAAATGAGTGTTTAGTTTCACACCTTGGAACCCCAGATGGGAGAGGTCTGGCCAACTCTTTTTGTGCCCTGCAGGTATTTCTTATTTTGTTCTCTTATCTCTTCAACACACACAGCCTCTTAACCTGAACAGACTGCCTGTGCAGTAACCTTAGACAAGGCAGGGATTTTTTTTTTCCTATTTGTTGTTGTTAGATGCCATCAAGTGTCTGACTTAAAGCGACTCCATGTACAACAGATGAAACACTATTGTCATGCTTCTCTGCTATTCATAGGATTTTCAATGGCTGATTTTTTTTGGGGGGAGGCAGGGAGTAGGTTGCTGGGTCCTTCTCCTAAGCCTACAGTACCTGGTGTTCCCAGGCAATTTCCCATCTAAGTACTAACCAGGTCCAACCCTACTTAGCTTCCGATATCTGACAGGATCAGATGCTACAGTGGCACAGCTGCAGGGTTTTTTTCTCTTTAAACTGCATATTTTTAAGATCTTTCTGTTGTGTCTTTTGTTCCATTTTCCCCTCATAAATCTGGCTAAAAGCAGCAAGCAACAAACACACTACACTCCCTATATCTATAGTTCCTCTCCCAAATTAATTAGTCCATTACATTTTTTTTTTTTTTTTTTTTTTTGCAGTATTGGGCTTTTTTTTTTTTTTCCAGAACCTAGGGCCTCATGCATGCTTTGCAAACACTTCATCATTGGCTGCACTTTCCGCCAGTTTTTACTTTTTATTTTAAGACAGGATCTTGCTAAATTATGCAGGCTGCCTCTGGTCTTGAACTTGTGATCATTTTGCCTCTGCTTCCCAAGTCACTGGGATTACAGGCATGTGCCGCCATGCCCAGTTTAATCCATTGCTTTTAAGTTAAGCCTCACTCAAAGCTTTAGGACATGGGCAAACTACAGATAAGCTGTTTGCTAGACTAGCACACAAATTGCCTCTAGTGCAATGCCCAAAAGAGTCCTCATTTTCCTCTAAAACTCTGTGACTCCTGTCCACACTTCTATTTGTGGCAGCCTTCTGGTCTTCTGAAATCTCATCAGAACTACTCCTTAAGCTCTGCTTATAACATTCCAGGAATTCTCTTGCCCACATCTCCCAAATTCCAGTGGCCTAGGAACCACATGGCCAGGTTTTTTAACCATATCAACCTCACTCTCAGTACCAATTTTCTATTTTAGTCAGCTGGTACATCACTATGGGTGAGAAATTGACTGAAGCAGGGAGAGATTTCTTGGGGGATGGTTAGAAGTTTTTAGTTCATAGGAGCAGAACAGGCATATGGCATGGCAGCAGGACAAGTGCAGTGGCAGACAACAGGACTCATAGTAGACAACCTCATGGCATGGTGACTCAGGAATAGAAAAGAAGCAGAGAGTGACCAGAACCAGGGTTCTGGTTAAAAACCTCCAAAGGCCTACCTGTAGGGAGTTGCTTCTGCAAAGCTAGAATCCCACCTCTTAAAGTGCCATAACTTCTACAAACAGCACCACTAAGTGGGGCCCCAGTGTTCAAATGCATGACCTTTGGGGGACAGTTAGATCCAAACCATAGCAACCACCTATAGTATTAATAGCTGTTAAAAGTCCTTCAGTCAGAGATGGGGACATGCTGAGTAGTACAGTACTTGCATAGCATGTATAAAGCTATGGGTTTGATCCCTAGCATCACACGCATATACAAATAAAAATTCTAGCTCTACTTAGCTAAGTGTCTTGACTCTTAACCTCCTCTATTTCTTTCAGAAAATATATTCCCTATTCCTTTGGAAGAACTTTTCCCTGGTCATACCTGAGTTCTGTTGAGGGATATCATATTCTTAACCCCATCTTCCCCAGCCACAGAAATGGGTATAAATATTCACAATTTATCACTCAGCCTTGGGGGCCAAGGCAGCTTAATAATGATTAACACATAGTTGATTCAGAGTATTTTCCCATGGGATTTTTTTTCTGTTAATAAAAGGTTACAGGTCTTAAAGATGGAGTCATTTCTTCTGTGACTCAAGTTATGAAAATATGAACCTGGAGCTGCCAGTAACCAAGGTCTCAGAAGAAATCTATATGAGAACAAGAAGCCAAGCCTTATCTTATGAGTTTATGAGGAAGGGTGAGTAAGTATTCTAGTTGTCTCATTCTTCTTGCTCCTCAGTTACACTGACAAAGAAATTCCTCTTTCTTATAGAAGAGAGTTCAAGCTAGCTCTCTGTCACTTGTAACCAAGAGTTGAGGCCTACAGAAAAGGAGGGATTTTTGAGACAGGGTCTCATTATTTAGCCCAGGCTGACCTCAAACTCACCATCCTGCTGCTTCTGTCTCCCCAGTGGTGGGATTACAGCTGTGTGCCACTACGCCCAGCTAACAGAAATCTTCATTTAGATCTAGGTAAGGTGGCACCCACCTGTAATCCCAGCACTTGGGAGGTGGAGGACTGCAAGTTTAAGCCAGCCTGTGCCACATAGAGCTCCACCCCAGCTTGGGCCACATAGTGAGGTCCTGTTGTTTCTCCTTCCTCCCACAAAATAGAGACAGAGGTGATTATTTATTATTTAAATAGTGTCCAGAGGCATTAGTTGGCCACAAGCTTGCCCTGAACTAGTAAAGGCATGGAATTGTTGAGGGAGGGAAAGAACTGGAATGCAATTTGCACTGCATTAGTAAAAGCATAGGTCAGAAAGGATATAGAAAGCTGGGTGCCATGGCACATGCCTAAAATCCCAGTGACTTGGGAGGCTGAGGAAGGAGGATTACAGTTGAGGCTAGAGGCAGCCTGTACAATTTAGTGAGACCTTGTCTCAAAATAAAAAGGGGGCTGACGGCATAGCACTGGCCTAACATATGGGAGGCTCTGGGTTCAACCACCTAGTACTGAAGCAAAAACAAAGAAAAAGAAGGGAGGTAGAGGTAGCATTTTTGTTAGGCTCCAACTGAAGCTTTTCTGTTTGTGTGGAAAGTTTTGTTTTAAAGTTCTAGGCAACACACAGTATAGGAGAGTGAAAACTAGATATTTAGAGGCTAGCCATAAAGGCAAGGAGATATAGAAAACAATTTATTATTAGGAAGTGAGAAAAATGATGATGATAGATTAGAGGAAAAATGGGAAAGCATATCTGCGCACAGTAGCACAGCCTGTAATCCCAGCTACTAAAGAGGTAGAAGGATTGTGAATTTGAGGACAGCCTGGGCAATGTAGTAAGACCTACCATAAAAAAAAAAAAGAAAGAAAGAAAAAGAAAAAAAGCAAGGCATGATGACACACATCTGTAATCCCAACACTCAGAAGGCTGAGTCAGGGGGATCACGAGTTTGAAACTGGCCTGGGCTACATGGCAAGACCCTGTGTCAAAAAAAAAAAAAAAAAAAAAAGGAAAAATGGAAAGAAAAAAAAAAGCTACCTTCTTAAACAGTAAGTACCAGGCACTATGCTAAAGGATTTTTTTATTATTTAATCCTTCAATAGATTTGTCAGGTAGGTCTTATTATACCCATTCCACATACTACAAAACAGAAGGACAAGGAGGTTATATAACTTACTCAAGATCACCCTTGAGTAAGAGAGGGTCCAGACTCATACTCAAAGATGTCTAATGTGTGAGGCCAAGCTTTGAGTCCCTCAGCTGTACTGCCTCTTTGGATAACTTTTGACCACACAAGTGTGTCAAGCTCTGGCAGGTAAATGAAAGAAATTACATTGTCAGACAGAGGTAAGATCAAGACTGCAAGACTGACTCTTTTGGCCAGACAAGTGATCTTGTCTCTTGCTCTGAAATTCCAAGTTTGGTTGGTACCTTTCTATGGCCCTTTTTAGTTTCTTCTTTGACATTGTAGTAGTCATTGTGTGAACTTTGTGAATAAGATCTTAAGTTTCTTTACAGCAATAACTTTCTTCCTCCTCCTCCTCTCCCCCCTCTTCTCCTCCTCCTCTTCCTCCTCCTCTTCCTTCTCCCAGAACACTCAGTACAGTACTTTGAGCATAGACCTCTAATGACTTTCTAACAATAGAGTTACTGGCAATGCCATGGGACGTCTCATGCAACAGAAGGCTATCTTGCCACTGGATTTGTTCAGGACACAGAGGAAATATTTGCCTTGGGAGCATGTTGGATCAGAGGGACCCCTTAGACACTTTCTTTCCTTAACCATAATGCATTTGTTATATATTTTTAAAAGAATTTAGCATTTTTAACTTCAGATATGTTCGTAGGGAAGCTACATTTCTTTATAATTCTTTGTTTATCCATATTAAAATTATGATGCTTTTAATCTGCAATTAGCTATTTTACTGATTTCTACTACTCCCCAGGGAAATCAGCTGCTTACAATAGAAAAAAATAATGCCTAGGTCTAATTTAAGGGGCTGGGATATAGCTTAGTTGGTAGAGTGCCGCTCTGCAGCCTCTGAGGTCCCAGGTTCAATTCCCAGCACTGCAAAAGAGGGGTGAAGGATGTGGCAATCCACTCCCAAAGCAATCCTGAAACAATCAGCCATTGAAAACCCTATGACAGTCGTTATGAGTCGGCCACAACTCAATGCCACCTAGGTCTCATTTGGTCTAATTTGAGAAAAGTGAATAGTTTTTTTTAATATATAAATTTTAAATTTTAAATTTTAGTCATGAAAATCGGTATGAACTGTCAAACAGAAACTGAAATGTTTCATGGCTGGGGCTATAGCCCAGTGATAGAATGAGTGCTCAGCATGTGCAAGGCCCTGGGTTTGAGCCCCAGCACCAAAAACACAAGCAACCCCCCAAAAAACAAAAACAAACAAACAAAAACAAAACAAACAAAAAACACTGGGGTGTTTCATGTTTATTTTTGCTCCTAATTACTAAGAAAAGAGTGTCTCCTATTCAAAGAAAGTGAATGAATAGAAAATGAGGGACACTATAATAGTATAAAGGGTTGGGGTTTAGCTCAGTTGGTAGAGCGCTGCACTACAGTCTCTGAGGTCCTGAGTTCGATTCCCAGCACTGCAAAAATGGGAGAAGGGCCTAGCAATCCACTCCCAAGGCAATCCTGAACAGTCAGCCATTGAAAACCCTATGAGGGTCACTATGAGTCAGATACCGACTCGACGGCATCTAACAACAACAACATAATAGTATAACACCAAGAATGCTTAAGGAGAAAAAAAAAACCCAACAATCTCAGCCATTGTTCTTTGTACACAAAAACAATAGGGCTTAACAGTAAATTGGTTCCTAAATCAAATTTCCAGCTGCCAGTGACCGCTCTCAACTGGGAGCTGATTTAATGTGGGAGGGCCTATGTTGCAGCCTGACTCCTGTATCCAGGGGATCATAACCATTGGCAGCAGAGGTACAAGGCTTGAGCGCCAGGATCCAAACTCTGGTTGCTAACAACACAGTAAAATAGTGATTTAAACCTTTTAATTGTTAGAGAACAATGGGCAGAAAAGCAAAATCAATATTCTTCCATATACTATGAGCTGACTTTACGTAGGGCCTCCCCTTGCTGTTTAGTCCTGCCCTCTGGTTGCTTAGATCTTGGGAAGACTGGTTAGATTGGATCAGCTCTTGGGTGATCTGACAGCCTCAGAAAATAAGCCAGATTTGTGGGAGAGATAATGGAACAATTTATTCTACAGTGATGGCTTTCTCATGGGGAAGGAAGCCCTTGGAAAACCTATGTACTATTCTGTCATTGTTGCTGCTTTGGGAAACTGTCAAACTTGCTTATTTGAAATTCATCCATACTCTTTACCCTAAGCATCCACGTTACCAAATATATAGGTGAAGAAAGCAGGAAGGTACTAGAATGAGGCGCAAAGCTCATAGATTTAGTAAAATCAACAACCAGAAGATAAAACTAAACCAGGTATGGTAGCTCAGGCCTGCAATCCCAGCACACAGGAGGTTGAAGGAGAATCTCAAGTTCAAGGCCAGCCTGGACTGTACAGCAAGTTTGAAGCTAGCCTGGGTTACATAGCACGATTCTGTCTCAGAAAACAACAACAAACAATAACTCTTAATTAGATTGGAGATTTTTCAAATTATGAAAAAAAAAAATTTCATGCCTGCCATATTTCCAGTTACCCTAGACAACAATATGAAAGAGTTCCATGATCCAAACTGTAATCATTGGATAAACCATAAACTTCTCCATCTTGTCTCTTGATAAATTCCTGTTTATTTTTAAAGAATCAGAATAAGCATAATTTTCCACTGGAAATTTCTATGAATTTTTCCTCTAGGTAAAATTATTTTTTTGCTCTCTTTGTGGCCCACCTGGGTCTGAGTCTAGCTCATTGGACACGATACTTACTGAATTGCCCACCGAAGGTGAACTAGTTATAAAAATAAAGAAGTGGTTGGCTAATAATATAACTGGTATTGTGGCAGAAGCTTTTAAAATGGGCCCCAGTGATTCTGCATTTTGGTATTTATACTCTTGTGTGATCCTTTCCCTTTAAATTGAGTTGGACTTACTGACTTGCTTCTAATGAATAACATTTGGCAAAAGTGATAGAATGTCACCTTCTGAGATTAGGTTGTAAAAACACCAGGGCTTTGTCATGAGCACCTTCTTTCCTTTACTCTCTTGCTCTGAGAGAAGCCAGCTGCCATGTCATGAGTGCCTTCTAGAGAGGCCTAGATGGCAAAGGTCCAATGTCTCCATCCTACAGCCAGTCAGGACCAGAGGCCAGGTAAATGAGCTAGGAAGCAGATCTTTCTTCAATCAAGCCTTGATGTGGGTGCAGCCTGAAACCCAGAGGTCAATCAACTGTCAAGTTCATATGGCTAGAAATAGCAGAGCCAAATTTCCTGTCTCTTCTGCCTCTTGCTTAAATTCTCCGCTGTCTCCTCACAAGCCTTTAGTCTTCTCTTCTCTCTTTCTTGGGTAATTCACTCATTCTTACAGAATGGTCTGCCAAAACGTCTATGACTCCAACATGAGTGTCACTCATTTTGTTGTCATTATAGCGCAGCCATGAATGGCCAACTGCCTCTAAGACATCTTTACAAGGATGTCCAGTGTTATTGCAAACTAAGTTTTTTTCATCTATAAAATATGATAGTTGTTCCACATGGCTAGGTGCCCTATTTAGCTGTAAGAGTCTAGGGAATTTAGGTCCCAAGCTACATTCATCATTGTCCATTCCTGCCCCACAAATGTACTCGCTTCTGTCAGATTCTTTGTCCATGTTGTTACAACTTTCTAATCAACCAGGAGTATAACTTTGAAAATTTTAATTCCCTCTTTCCTTCTCCTCTCTCATATATAAGGCAAGTTCTGAACACTGGGCACCATGGCACATGTCTGTAATCCCAGTGACTCAGGAGGTGGTGGCAGGAGAATTGCAAGGTCAAGGCCAGAGGCAGCCTATGTAACCTACTAAGACTCTGCCTCAAGATAAAAAAAAAATTAAAAAGGGGATTGGAGGTGCATCTCAGGCGCAGAGCACTTGCAAATACATGTGATGCTCTGGGTTCATTCTCCAAGTACTGAAAACCATTTTTAAAAAGACAAGTTGGTTTTTCTTTTGAAGTTATCTTTTTCTTCTCCTCATTCAACTGAGCCTGTATCACATCATGTTGGATAGTTGGAAAATATGAAGAAAATCCAACTTTTCCTGACCAAATCCATTTTGCATGGCTATTTCTCACACTAATCTTTCTTAGATGCTATTTTCATTTATCCCTCCATTGGAAAGAAACCATAATGAGTCCCCATTTCATGTCTCAACTCCTCCACTGGCTGAGAAGGCTCTCCAATCCCCTTGGGAGTCAGCCTTTTAATCCCCAACACAAACCTTGCTCTTCAGTCTGGTTTGTTCATGGGCCCATGAGGGTCCACACTAGTGTCTGCCTCTGAGACTCCTCGTTGCTGGTTTATTGTCTACTCCAACTCTACAGTCCACAGTACCCCACCTAGACACATCATGCTGCTAAGAGCCCAGGAGGCCTATTTCTCAGGTGCTCCACCTGACATCACAGGTCTCTTCAGGCCTTTAATGGCTATGGTTTCCCATTTAACTCCACTATTTCCATTTTCTAAAAGTGCCTAAAATGTAAGCACCTCCACTCACCCATCTTATGCCATACTCTGGTTCCAGACCACTCTGTGCCTTCTTACACCCATTCCCCACTGTTCCCTTCCTTCTCACATCTTTCTGCTGTGCCCTCTGGAACTCTCTTTCACGGTGAGGAAACCATCTTACAACCCCAGCCCTGTCTCCCACTCTTTGCCTTAACTGAAACCTGGCAGTCTTACAAGAACATAGCTTCTCCTGCTGCTGTCTTGAATCTAGAGGTGTTTGCTTTACAACTTTTATACTGCAGAGTTAGAAGGTAAGGTTGGCCTTGTCCCAGATTTATAACACTATTGCCAGATCATTGCTCTGAAAATAAATAAGAGATTAAGCTGGCTGGCATACCCTCCCACCCTACCCCAATCCTTCCAGGTGTGTATCATGAAATACTCCTGTGAGGATTTTTTAAATGGGGGACCTGGTTAATAGACTTATTCTCTCAAATTAAAATCTCTAAATTAAAGTTTAAAAAATACTTCTTATTATCCTTTCTCCTTAAAAGGCAGTGTAATAAAATCTCTGTATTTCTGTCTATTCCTACCCCATTCCAGTGTTGACCACAACTCACAGCTTGGTGTATATTCTTCCTAAACTGCATTCTTGAGTCTCCCTGTGAAATCAGCATTTTTGTGGGTTACCTGTGGAGCACCTTACCTTCCTCACACTTTTATTTGCTCAACTTCGGGAACTTTGCAATCCTAAACTATTCTGTACTAGAGGTCAAAACCTTGGCATTCCCTTCTGTTACTACAGCCTCCCTTCAGCAATCCCTATCAAACTGCCAGCAGGTTTTTGTTGTTGTTGTTGTTTTGTTTTGTTTGTTTTGGTTTTCCTTTTTGCAGAAATGGAAAACCCATACTAAAATGCATATGAAAACTCCAGGGACCCTGAATATCCAAAACAACCTGGAATAAGAACAGAGTTGGAAAGCGGAGTGTGGTGGTGCACACCTATAACCCCAGTGATTCAAGTGGCAGAGGCCTGAGAATCGTTCAAGGACAGAGGCAGCCCATGTAATTTAGCAAAACCCTGACTCACAAGAAAAAAGGGGGTGGTGGGCGAGAGGGGGAGAGAATAAAGTTGGAGGACTTATACTTCCTGACTATTTTATTTATGAAACAAAATCTTGCTTTATAGCCCAGGCTGTGCTTGAACTCTCAATTCTTCTGCCTCAACCTCCCGAATACTGGGGTAAAGGACATATGTCATCATGCCCAGTTTTTCCTTCCTGACTTGAAAATTTACTACAAATCTGTAGCAGCTGAAACTGTGGTATTGCTATACGGACAGATATACAGACTAATGGAATAAGGAGCCCAGAAATAAACTGTTGCATACATTGTTAATTGATTTTCAAGAAAGGTGTCAATCATTCAACAGGAAAAAGATAGTTTTGGTCTGTTATTCTTAACAAATGATTTGGGGAAAGCTGGATATCTACATGCAAAGGAATGAAGTTGGACCTTTACCTTACACTATGTACAGAAACTAACTCTAAATAGATCAAAGACCAGCTAGGTGTGGTGGCACATGCCTAATATTCCAGCACTTGTGAGGCTGAGGCAGAGGACTGACATGTGTTGAAGGACACCCTGGGCTACACAGTGAGACCTTGTATGAAAAACAAAAACAAAAATAAATAAAATAAAACAAGGCAAAGCCCTAAACATAAGACCTAAAATTATAAAACTCCTAGGAGAAAACTCAAGAGAAAAATCTTTATGACAGTAGATTTGACAAAAGTTTCTTTATTATGACTCAAAAGCATAGGCAACAAAAGAAAGAGTAGACAAATTGGGCTTCACAAATTGTGCATCAAAGGACACTGTCAGAGCCAAGCGTGGTGGCACATGCTTACAATCCCAGCACTCTGGATGCTGAGGCAGGATTAATGTGTGTTTGAGGCCAGCTTGTTTTACATAGGGAGTTCCAGGCCAGCTTGGGCTAAACATCCAGACTCCATATCAAAAAACAGTAACAATAACAACAAAAAAGATACTATTAGGCTGCGGATGTAGCTGAGTATTAGGGCACTTGCCTAGCAGGCACAAGATGTTGAGTTCAATTCCCAGCACTACAACAAACAAAAAATAAACAAAACACTATCAAGAGAGTAAAAGGAGAACCCATGGAGTGAGAGAATATATTGGCAAATCATATATCTGATAAGGGATGCATATCTGGAATATATAAACTACTTTTAGAGATCCATTTTTTCCTGTTGTTTTAAATTACCTTAATTAATTAACTTTTGAGGTGCTGGGGATTGAACTCAGGGCCTTGCTCATATTCAGGCAAGCACTCTACCACTGAGCTATACCCTCAGCACTATAAATTATTTTTAAAAACAAAAATGTTATATTATTTTTGTGAAGTAAAAGCTAATTAAAATTTAAAACTGTCTCCATATATATGTGTACAAGTATTTGTGTGGGTATAGATGACTATATATATATAATATATATATTGAAAAAGGCATATATAAACTACATATTTTATACACACACAGACTGTAAGCCTTATGACATTAGGAGGCATGTCTAGCAAGTATAACATTTTTTCCCACAGTGCCTGGTACATCTTAATCCAGGTAGGTTTTCTTTCCTTCTTTTCTTTTTTTCTTTTTCCTTTTTTTCAGTACTCGAGGTCTGAACCCTGGGCCTTGCTCATGCCAGGCAAACCTTCTACCACTGAGCTACACCTCCCAGCTTCTATTTTATTTTTTATGTTAAGACAGGGTCTCAGTACAATGTGTAGGCTGCCTCTGCCTCTTAACTTTCAGAACTGTTAACTTTTAACAGTTAATTGTTAACTCTTAACTTTCAGAACAGCTGGAGCTACATAGTAAGCCTCTGGCTCAAAAAAAAAAAAAAAAAACCTAGATAAATAATACAAAAAAAGAAAAAAAGGAAAAAAAAAAAAAGAAAGGAAAAGAAAAAAGAAAATGGAACTCAAACACCAGTCCAACTCCTACCTACCTGAGTGGTCACCATCTGTACCTCAGGGAATATAAAAAATAATAATCCTGAATTAAGGTTATTTACTGTTTGTTTAATTAAATTAATTAATTAATTAATTTTTTAGACAGAATCTCGCTAAATTACACAGACTGCCTCTGGTCTCGAGCTTGTGATCTTCCTGCCTTCACCTGCCGAGTCACTGGGATTACAGGTGTGCACCACAGCGCCTGGAAAATTAAAAAAATTTTTTTGACTGTACTTGAGGGTTGAACCCAGGGCCTTGAGCATACTTTGCAAGTGTACTCCCAGCTCATTTTTTATGTTTTACTTTGAGCCAGGGTCTCATCAGGTCACTCAGATTGCCTCTGGCCTTGAACTTATGCTCCTGCCTCCCTCTCCTAGGTCTCTGAGATTACAAGTGTGCACCACCACATTATTTTTTAATGTTTGTTTCTTTGTTTGTTTATTACTTTTATTTATTTTTTGGTTTTCTAAAACAGGATCAGGCTGGCTTTGGATTCATGATTCTCCTGCCTTAGTCTCCCAAGTGCTGGAATTGGAGGTTCATGGCACCACACCCAGTAAGAATATTAATTTTTAAAGAATTGTAAATATTTGCAGATTGATTGAATGAATAAAAGAACAAATGAATAAAAGCCAGGGTCAGTGGCGCATGCCTGTTATCCCAGCGACTCAGGAGGCAGAGGCAGGAGGATTGAAAGTTCAAGACCAGAGGTAGTCTGTAATTTAGCGACATCCTGTATGGAAAAAAAAAAAAAAGAGTACACTCTAAGATTTCTTTCTTGAGAATTTTTGGTGAAAGACTTTCTAGTTATTAGAGGTAAGAATGACTTCATTTTTTTTTTTTATGAATCCTATTTCAAAATATGGGCTTGGATTTAGCTCAATAGGTAGAGGTCCGCTCTGCAGTCTCTGAGGTCCTAAGTTCAATTCCCAGCACTGCAAAAACAGGAGAAGGACATGGCAATCCACTCCTGAGGCAACCCCGAAGTAATCAGCCATTGAAAACCCTATAAGGGTCACTGTGAGTCAGACATGACTTGAGGGCACCCAACAACAACAACAACAACATTTCAAAATACATTGAGACTCAAATCAATGGTAGGACCATAAAACTGAAGATCTAGGGTTGTAATAAAGTGCTCTATTTCTAAAAGTCTGCATAATACTCCTGCTTATGGCATGAGCTTCATGAAAAATTCCTGTTACTATCTGCCAAGTTTAATTTCAACACTCTGGACTGAAGATCTTACCTCTACCTCGGCAAATACCTGGTACTTCCCTACTTTGAAGTATGCTAGCTCAGGTCACGAAGAACTATCAGTGCCAGGGTAGTACCATATGGTCCAATTTGCCAGAACTTCTTTCCAGTGTCCCCAGGGCCACCCACGTAGCCTGATCAGGTCCTAGTACTGGCTGCTTACTTCCCTTGCCTCCCTTCCTTCCTCCTGGCACAGAGCTCCCTCAAGGCCTGGGATAGGGGTGCTGATCTTTGCAGCTCCAGAGAACTGCCCTGCATCATTCCTGTAGTACCCTGCTTAATCACCACACCTTCCTCCAGCTGCTACCACCAGACCACATGTTTCTTTCTCAAAAAAGAGAAAAGTACGTTATGCAAACTAAGTACAACCTCAAAACCACCTCCCCCTCTCCCCTCCCACCAAAAAGCACATTGGAGACTCCTTATGTAAGCTAGAGCTTACCCAATACACCATGTTGTAATTGCACCTCTGTGAAAAGGAGATGGAAGGAGGTCAGGAGCTGGTTTACTGCTAAATGTTCTCACCCCCAGTTGAGCCTGTTCACTGAGGGTCTGTGGGTTGGAAGAGATCATATTATTAAGCTCTTTTACTATAATGATGATAGTTATCATTACAGTGATATGTAATGATATTAGTAAGACTGAGGTTTTTGTGTTGCCATTATTATTGTTGTTGTTGTTGTTGTTAGGTGCCATTGAGTCGGTATCCAACTCATAGCCACCCTATGTACAATAGGCAAATCACTTGTCAGTGCTTTATGCCATTCATAGGATTTTCAATGGCGGGTTGATTTTTGGGAGTGAGTTGCTGGGTTTTTCTCCCAAGCCTACAGCACCTGGTGTTCCCAGCCAGTGTCCCATCCAAGTACTAACCAGGCCTGACCCTAGCTTCTGATAGAGTCAGACACCACAGTGCCACTGCTGCAGGCTTGTGTTGCCATACCTAATGTTAAATCCATTATGCACATTATAAAGCCTTTAACATAGTAACTGGCGTGAGCTAAATACTCAGTAAATTACAGGCAATTATAGAAGTATTATCTTACTTATCTTTACAACCATCCAACAGCCTCTGCTAAGCCTTTGCTTTTCAAATAGTCATTCCTTTAAGAAACACTTATTGAGCATGTACTATGTACCCAACGGGCTGGGATTTAGCTCAGTTGGTAGAGCACTGCGCTGCAGTCTCTGAGGTCCCGAGTTCAATTCCTAGCACCGCAAAAATGGGAGAAGGACCTGGCAATCCACTCCCAATGCAATCCCGAAACAATCAGCCATTGAAAACCCTATGAGGGTCTCTATGAGTCGGATACCGACTCAACGGCACCTAACAACAACAACAACATGTACCCAACATTTTGTTAGACCCGAGGTACGCCTAGAAGAATAAACCTCTGCCGTTTCAGATATGAGTTCCCATCTGGCTTAACCACAATCTTGCTGGGTAATTTGGGGCATGCTTCTCATGCTTTCTAAGCCTAAATTTATTCAACTGTTAAATGAGTGCAATAATCTGTGTGCCATGGGATTACTGATAGGATTAGAAACACATCCAAAGGGCCCAGCACATTAAACAAAAAGAAGCTCTTAATAATCTTAGCATCTCTAACTATGTACTTTTCATGTATCATTCTTATAAAAGGATACAAAGAGAGAAATCCTTTCCAGGGTCACTCAATGATCCTCAGTACAACCCAGAATTCAATACTTACAGAAAATATCAAAGCAGATTGTCAGGATTGGTGAATATGATTTAGAGTTTGAAATCAGGATTTCTCTGACAACTAGTATATCTAGATTCCACATCTTTCTTGGGCAGATGAAGCTTTCTATACACAGTAGCAGGATTTTTAAAACTTGAAGAATTTAACTCAATAATAAATTCAAATCTTTCAGAAGTCTTCAGATATTTGGCATAACATGAAGTTAAATACAATAGTGTCCTTCTTAGTTCCACGATGTTTCAGATGAGAAAGTAAGAAATATGAAGCCATAGAGCCAAACAAATCTCAAAAAACCCTCTTCAAAAGAAATGTTTCTTTGTTGATTACCATCCAGAGACAACATTTTTGGAAATTTTGAACAGAATCAGTTTGTAAAGCTGAACCCCTCACTCCTCCACCCTCTCTAAACTTTCCATCTCTTGTACTCTGAGAACTTTAAAGTCTTTGAATGATTTGTAGACCCAACGGAGAAGCTAAAATCAAAGCTGATTTGGGGAAAACCAGTTAACTTTCTGACCTCTTTGTACCCTTCAGAGACTTTTTGTGTGCTTGTGTATTTTCTTACTGTCTCTTGGATATGTTTTTTCTTGTTTTGGCTTCATATATTAAATGTTCCATCTGGGTATTCATATTCTGTATTTATTCCTTAAAATTTTAAGTAAGAGTGCCCCTCAAACTTTGTTTCACTCTAACCCACAGTAAGAAATATATTTTACATTTTATCCTAAATATACCTATCTACATATACCATACTTACATTACATATACCATATTTACACATATCT
The DNA here is from genome assembly GCA_007922755.1 of Pedetes capensis. Lineage (NCBI taxonomy): Eukaryota > Metazoa > Chordata > Mammalia > Rodentia > Pedetidae > Pedetes > Pedetes capensis. The sequence continues at coordinate 2,374 of VMDO01011934.1, read as the reverse complement.
TTACAACAAAAAGTTTTATGAAACAATACCATTGCTCATAAGTTATGCATTATGATTTTTAAAACTCCTATTCTCCCTTATACATCAGAAAGTTGGATCAGAGGTTTGAGAAAAGTAGGGAAATGATGACTATGTGGAGCACAAGGCACTTTTAGGGCAGTGGAACTGTTTTGTATAATGATGTAATGTCAATACATGGTGTTATGTATTTGCCAAAGTCCGCAGAACTCCACAACACAGAATGAACCCTAATGTACACTACAGTGTTTAGTTAATAATGAATATATCAAGGCTGGGGGTGTGGCTCAATGGTAGACTGCTTGCCTCGCACATGCAAGGCCCTGGTTCTAACATCAGCACCTCCAAAAAAAACCAAACCAAAGCACACACAAAAATTAATGTATCAATATTGGTTCATCAATTTTAAAAAATATACTCTCTGTGCATTTTGTGTGTTAAGATTGCTCTAAAAATGAGTTTTATATATAGCTAGGTGCGGTAATCCCAGCGGCTCAGAAGGTGGAGGCAGGAGGATTGCAAGTTAGAGACCAGAAGCAGTCTGCGTAATTTAGAGAGACGCTGTCTCAAAAAAAAAAAAAAAAAAAGTGAAAAAAAATGGGCTGGGAGGTGCAGCTCAGTGGTCCAGCACTTACAAAGCACACAAGCACAAGCCTTGGGTTCAACACCCCAGTACCAAAAATAAATAAATAAATAAATAAATAAATAAAGCCATATATATATATATATATATATATATATATATATGGGTGGGGGATGAATCCAGGGCCTCATGCATGCAAGGCAAGCTCTTTACTACTAAGCCATACCCTTAGCCCCCACCCCTCCTTTTTTAAAACATTTTGAGACAGGGTTTCAGTAGTGCAGGCTCCACCTGGCCTTGAACCTGTGATCCTCCTACCTCAGCCTCCTGAGTAGGTGGGATTATAGGTATGTGCCACTATTCCTGGATCCAAAAAATATTTTTAAAAAGTAAAAAATGTTGGTTGTAAACTACTAAAATTGATTTTCCCACTCATTAATGACTCTTTATCCATACTTGAAAACTTGTGACCTAGAAGAATGCCTCAGGCCTTCTACTCAGCTCTGCCATACCCTAGAGCCTGGCTTTAGGCAAGCCTCAATGTTGTCTCAAATTTCTCAACTGGAAAATGGAGTGTTTATCAGATGAACACCAAGATCATTTCCAGCTCCAAAATATTACAACCATAAGTATGTATTCTAACTGCAAAATGCCTTAGAATGAAAGAGAAATCATCAAGCATGAACTGTAAATTATATACACATGATTTAGGCCAATGGTTTTTTGGGGGATGAACAGGATCTGGCCATGTAGCCCAGGCTGACTAATCATGCGCTGAACAATTTATATAAACTACTTCAAAGTCTCACCACAACCTTAAAAGGATAGGCTTTCCCCTTTTACAGATGAAGAAGTTGAGTATCCAATTTATTTATTCTTTCATTAAGGAAAAGGTTTTAATAAGCACTTCCTATGTGACAAACACGGGACCAATTGCTGGAGACGGAAAGCTAAATATCTCATCCTTGCTCTATAGTCTGGTGGGGGAATCTGGCAGACCATTGCAATCCTGGAGTGAAGCCCAGGAGGCTAAGAAAACAGAAGCAGGCACCTGACCAGCCTGGGCTGGCATGCGAAGTAAGGACAGTAGCCTCAGCTTTTTTCTTAAACTCAATTGATCCAAAGTCTCTCCCCACCTCACCCTTCATGCTCCCCTGGCTCACACCGGATGAGCAAACCTATGGCAATTCCTCCAAGCCCCCATGAGCAATTTTCTGCCCTGATTTAACTAAGCTAACAAATGCCAGCATCCAGTAACCAACTGTATCTTATTAGTAATTTCCCAGAGATCAAAACACTAAAACTAGGAGGATCAGATGGGTTTTCTGTCCAAATCAAGGCTTTTTTTTTTTTTTTTTGAGAAAAAAGGGGCCTTATTCACAATTATGGTACGTTTTCTAAAATAGATCATATGCTAGTCCATAAGAACTCCCTCAACAAATACAAGAAAATAGAAATTATTCCATGTTCCTTATCAGATCATAATGGGATAAAACTGGAGCTCAAGAACATGAATAATTCCAGAAACTTTACAAACTCAGAGAGACTGAATAATTCACTACTGAATGACCCACGGATTGTTGATGAAATCAAATTGGAATTTAAAAAATTCCTACAATCAAATGATGATGAAAACACATCATACCAAAACATATGGGATACAGCAAAGGCAGTTTTAAGAGGGAAGTTCATAGCATTAAGTGCCTTCATCAATAAAATAAAAATGAGACAAATAAATGACCTATTGACACAGCTTAAGACGCTAGAAATCCA